>JAHIAM010003901.1:0-59904 GCA_021605205.1 Aegilops longissima
GTGGTGAGCGCTGTCTTGGGTATATCCTTCTCGAATCTTCAGTGATGGTATCACGATGCGTTAGATCAATCTTGGCTTACTATAGCTCCTTGCAAGCTGATCAAACGGATCGTTGATCATCGGTAATGGATACTTGTTCTTTGTTATTACCTCATTCAGGCTTCTGGTAATCAACAACCATCCTTGAGGTTTATCCTTCTTCTCCACCAAAAGTTACAGGGGCTCCCCAAGGTGATGAACTTCTACGGATGTAACCTTTCTCCAATAGCTCCTTGATCGCTTCTTAATTTCCTCGAGATCATTTGCGGGCATCAGTAGGGTCTCTTTGATATTGGCCCGTACCTGGCATTAGTTCTACTCCGAAGCTTCGATGTCTCGATCGGTGGCATGCGGAGTAACTCTCTCTGGAAAAACATCTGGATAATCCTTTACTACAGTACCTCCTCTGCACAACTCCATGAGGTATTCACTTGGCTCCTCCTAGGCACATACCTAGAATATATATAATCCTTTTTCCCTCTGCACGGGGTGGTAAGATAAATTGACTTGCTAGCACAGTCAATACTTCCTCAAACTTTGACATCAGGTCCATACCTAATATCACATCCAATCCTTGCGACTCCAAGATAATTGAATTCAGGACGGAAAAATCTTGTTCTTCAATGATTAGGGGTATATCTGGGTGCACCATCACGCTAGCATATGTATACTGCTCCAAAGCGAGCTCACTAAAGAGGTGTCCTAAGTGCTGGTTGGTATCTTAAGCTTATCCACAAATCCCCTTGATATGTATGAATGGGATGCACCAGTATCGAAAAGAACAATAGCGGTAAATGAAGACAAAACTTACCTATTACAGCGTCGGCTGCTCTTCAACTTCCTCCGTTAGCGTGGTTCACTTGTCCTTTGTTGAATGGATTGGAAGCTTCTTCGGACGCTTCCATTTCCGTTTCCATTCTTTCCTTGGGGCAGCCATTGGCATAATGCCCTGTCTCCCTTGCATAGAACAAATAACTTGGCTTAAGTCCCTCTTGGCGGGTATAGCTGGGTTTGAGCGATTAGATTATTATTGACTCCATTCCCATTCCCATTCTTAGCACCATTATCACGTTCCTCCTCGATATGGTTATGTCCTCCATGGTTATGAACAAGTCCTCCGAGTTAAAGGTTAAGCGAAGCTTCTGGTGAGCTCTGAGTTATACTTCCCTTGTCCATACTTTCTCTTCGACTCTCAATTTCTGCTTGCTTTCCTTCAATCATTAGCGCCTTATCTACCAACTCACGGTAGTTGTTGAAAGTTGCCACCATCAGCGCATACTCATCTCATCATTCAGCCTTCCATAAACTTCTCTTGCTTGGCGGCATCGGTGGCTACATCATCGAGGGCATAGCGTGATAACTTGCTAAACTCATCCCGCATCTTGAGCCGCGATGCGGTTCCCTGGCGTAAGTTCACGGAACTCACGCTTCTTTATCTGCATGGCTCAGGTTGAAACATGGGCGTCTGGCTGTTGGAACTGGTCCCAAGTGACATTGGCTATAGGAAAAGTAGCGTGTAATTCTCCCACCATGCGACTCTTGGTCCATCAATTGATGTCTGCAAAAGCGCACTCTTTCAACATCCGTGCATCTGCGGTGGTTAGCTCCTTCCAATACGGCGTGTAATCATACGCAACTATTGGCGCAGTGTTCTTGGAAAACACCGGCGGTTGTAACCTCGAGAAGCAGGCTAAATTGTCCACTAGCGGCGGGTTGTTGTTGTTGTTGTTGTTGGCATTGCCACAGTTACGAACTAGCAGTTGCATCAAGGCATACTCTTTGTTGGATCAGCTGGTGAGCTCGGTGGGAAAACAAAATCGAGGTCCACGTCTTGGAGGCATCGAAGGTTTAGATGGAAGAGATTAGAATAGAAAGAGGTCTGCGAAAACACTACCCATATGCATGAGGCAAACACACATTCATTCAATCAAGCAAGCAAGGGCATACAAAAGCGGTCTTGGACTATCGCATAAGTGCTCAACTACTACTAGTTACATGGAAATACTACTATTATATGGTGGTCATCTAGAAATTTTGATCGGTGGAAGACTCCATGATGTACTGCTCGGCCCGTCTTCATAGTCATCATCACTTGGATGCGAGTCGGTTGTGAGTCGATGATGATGTAGTTGTCCGGGACAAGCGGGATCTTCTTCCTCTTCTTGGTCCTCTTCTTTGGGTCTTTGGTCCTCCCATGAAGACTCGATCTTCTTGACTAGGTGGTCATTCTTCTCGATGGGGTCTTGATTTCTTCCTCATATCCATCGGCGTGTAGACTTGAGTTCTTCCTCCAGCTCGATGATCCTAGTTTCGCCTTCTTCAAATCCATCATGTCTGCGCACATCTGGTTCTCTTGACGTCGAATGTGCTGGTTTAGCTCTGGATGTAGGCTGCAATGGATCTATCCTTCTTGGTGCTGATTACTTCCCATTGCTTTCGTCTCGGTGTCCCACATATTTGGTATATGGTGTCTTTAAGCTCCTTATTATAGACTTCTCCAATCGTCCCATGGTAATGTGAGCTTCCATACTCTTTCCCAAACTCCATGTTGGTGCATTAAGCACACTATGGGCTCCGTGCTTGGTAAGCGTCCTTGGGAACTAGGCTTGAATCTTCCGGCATTCTTCTTACGGTAAGGTGGCGTTGTACACCAGTGAAACTTGTATTCCAATATTCCAGGTACCTAGTGACTTCCTTCAAGTGGCGTCCAAAAGTTGTGTCTTCATCGGTTGTGCAAACTTATACTTCATCTTCGTCATCCTATAGAGTGGAAAAATGGAGAGGGGTCAGAAATGAGTAGAGAGGAGTGACCTATGGTTTTATCTTAGTGGTCGTGTCCTACACTCAGCGTGTGCTCTGATACCATCTTGTAGCGACCGACCTCGGATGGTCAGAGTCTCTGTGCTTCGTGTCATCCTGGATCGGTAATCTTGACACACACGATTACTCGAAGGATTTATAACGAGAGTAGCAATCACACTTATTACATCGAATGTCGCAAAATAGAACTTATTACAATAATATGGCTTAAGGCCATCTAATGCGATAACAGTGAAGTCTTGGAAGATAAGTGAGTCCATCAACTCCAGCGGCATAAGCGAGCTGCAGCAGCGACCTATAGAACCTTACTCCTCGTCTGAAAAGTACGCAACATAATACGTTGCAGCCAGCATAGGTCAACACATGGAATATCTGGCAATGTAACACATAGAAGTAATGAAAGAATAAGCTATACTACATGCATATATGGCTGGTGGAAAGCTTTATGGTTTATTTTGCAAAAGCCAATTTTCCCTACATCAAAGGAATAAATTTTAATTTAACTATCATGGTGGTTGAAACATCATTGAGAAGGTATAACTTTAACTCAATCCCAATTAAAGTAATTAACAACCCAGCAATATTAATTTAGAGTGATAGAGATACATGTGAATACTCAAGTACTAGATACTCGAATTGTCCATAACAGGGGACACGACTAACCATGATTAGATTGTACACTCTGCGAGAGGTTTGCACACTTTTCCCCACAAGACTTCGATCGCCTTCGTTGATTTCTCACGCTACATGGTGTTTGAGAAAGCGGATGACGAGACACGATCTTTCGAAACATTAACTCTCTACTCCGGATAGATCATACCAAACCTATATAAACCCACTACCCTTTGATCTACCTCTTTGAGATCTTCACGTAACTTACTCCACTATGCTAGAGCCTATAATAGCTTGTGGCTGCTACGGAAGTTTCTAGCATGAATAATCTCGATTCCCTTTGAGCACTGGGTGGCGGTCCATAGGAAGATCCTGCGGGTACCCGGGTTTCAAAAATAAAGCAGACAACTTTGGGTTCCCGGTGCCTCAATCCACCAGGATGTGTATTTAAGTTGCCACCTTAAAGTAAACCGTTAATTTACAATCTCACATACTGTCATGAATATCTCTCAAACCCAAACCACATCTCGAGCATAGCATAGCAATATAAGCATAACGTAGAAGTACCTCCCAAGGGTTTGATAATGTAACAGAGCGATAGGTTCCTATCTCATCATCTACTTCCCAACCCACAATTTAATGACATCCTAACCATGCAATGTTTGAGGTTGAAACTAATGCATAAAACTTCGGTATAAAAGAGTATGATCAAGTGTTACTTGCCTCTGCGGCGATCCGTGAATCCTAGAGACTCGTAGTAACAAAACCGCACTCAGGAATTCTATATAAGCAAACAATACATACATAAGCAAAAACAAAAGATGCACAAGCGAAACTTCAACTGAAAGGGTTGACGGAGAGTTCAACTTAAGAACTCCGGTTTGCAAAAAAGAATCAAACCAAGCGAACAGCGAAACTCAAGCGGCGAGAAAAACAAGATACGTTTACTAATCTGAACTAAGGTCAAATTTTACAAAGGCAAAAACTGATTTAAGTTGGCTATTCGGAAGAGGGTTTCGATATGAAACTCCGAGCGCTTGAATACGCTGATTCGATAAACGAGCAAAAGTTATACTAACTTTCGAACATCGGATCAGAAATCACGATCGGAATAATCGCGGAATAAATCCGATAAAAGCGGCAATGACTAAGCGGCGAGCGTTCGTTAGAAGAAACTAAATGATGAGCAGTTCCGTAAAAGCGAGCGAGCGGATGAAACGCTTCGCAAAAATAAATAAACCGGAAAAAAATAAAACCGATCTATATAAAAAGCAGCTAGGGTTTTCTAAAAAACGAAGGTTCTTTTTAAAAAACGGCGAAAAAACTCGTCGTGCGGAGTCGTCCGGCGAAATGGCTCAATGAGGTCGAGGAGGCAGGCGGTAGCCATGGCGACTCGGCGAGGCGGCGCAGCGGCGAGCAACGGCAGCGGCCTCGGAGCTCGAGCTCGGCTCGGGTCGATGTGAGTGTGAGCGGCGGTGATTAGAAGTGAGGTGGTATTTAAAGAGGTGTGTGGTGGCTTGGAGGAGGGCAAAGGCGGGCCGAGGTCCGGCTCGGACTCTGTCCGTATGTGTGTGGCCAGCCTTCAATGTGGCGGTAGCTAGGCGAGCACCTGCTCAGGCTGAGCCTTTAGCCCGATCGGTAGCGATTCTCTTAAAAACATTCATTCTTGAAAATTGTAAAAATCCTAGAAAATAAATAAAAATCTAAAATGCAAAACAAGTTTTCTTTGCCTAAATAAAATATTTAGAACAAGATGAACTTTTCTTGGCCCCTAAAATGCAATTTTAAATATATGAAATTTTTCTCTAAGCAAATGAAATTCAAAAAAATCCAAATAATAGATTTTAACATTTTTCCTCAAGCATTTCAATTATTTTTGGAGAAGTCATATTATCTCCTCTCATTTATTATTAATCATGAAATATTTTCGGAGAGAAAATAATAAAATCCAAAATCCTCGTCTTCATTATTTGATAAAATTCAAGTATGAAAATCGGAAAATCCCAACTCTCTCGAGGGTCCTTGAGTTGCTTAGGATTTAGGGAAGCAAAGCGAGAATGCAATAAAATATGATATGCATGGATGACCTATGTATAACATGCCAAATTGAAAATTTGGGATGTTTACTTCGAAGGTATTTTGTTCATCCCTTGCATATTATAGTTCATCACGAAGCCTTTGTAGTTTGGTGGCGGTGTTTGAAGAACTACTGTCGATAACACAATCAAGCTGGAAGATCAACTCTCAAGCTGAGTCAAGTGATCATAATACCCGGACATTTTGAGTATGTGCTCAGACAAAATTGTTCTCCTCCATCTTGCAGCTATAGAACTTGTTGGAACTTCATATCTCTCAACCCGGGCATTTGCTTGAAATATTAACTTCAACTCTTGGAACATCTCTTATACTCCATGGCGTTAAAAGCGTCTTTGAAGTCTCGGTTCTAAGCCGTAAAGCATGGCTGCTGAACTATCGAGTAGTCATCGGATCGAGCTTGCAGACGTTCAAAACATCGATGCTCACTCCTGCGGCAGGCCTTTCACCTAGCGATTGCATCAGGACATAATTCTTACATGCAACAATGAGGATAATTCTCAATTCTGGACCAAGTGCGTATAGTTGCTACCATCGTCTTTCAACTTAGCTTTCTCTAGGCATTAAAATTCAGGGGAAGCGGTAGCGCAGACCATTGATCTACAACATAGATATGCAAATACTATCGGGACTAAGTTCATGATAAATTATGTTCGATTAATCAAATTACTTAGAACTCCCCTTATATAGACATCCCTTAAGTCATCTAAGTGATCACGTGATCCAAATCAACTAATCCATGTCCGATCATCCGTGAGATGGGGTAGTCATCAATAGTCCAACATCTCTATGTTGATCATATCTACTATATGAGTCACGTTAGACCTTTTGGTCTCCGGTGTTAGAGGCCATGTACGTACATACTAGGCTCATCAAGTTTAACCAAGTATTCCGCATGTGCAAAACTTTCTCACACCGTTGTATGTGAGCGTGGGAGTCTATCACACTTTCGATCATCACGTGGTGTCTCAACCACGACGAACTATAACAGCGGTGCACACTCAGGGAGAACACTTTTACCTTGAAATTTAGTGAAGGATCATCTTACAATGCTACGCCGTACTAAGCAAAATAAGATGCATAAAAGATAAACATCACATGCAATCAAAATATGTGAAATGATATGGCCATCACCATATCATGCTTTTTGATCTCCATCTCAAAGCATAATCATGATCTCCATTGTCACCGGCTCGACACCTTGATCTCCATCGTGGCGTTGTGGTCGTCTCACCAATTATTGCTTCTACAACTATAAGCTAGCATAGTGATAAAGTAAAAGCAATTACATGGCATTGCATTTCATACAATAAAGAGACAACCATAAGGCTCCTGCCGATTGGCGATAACATCTGAAACATGATCATCTCATACAATAACATTTATCACATCGTCTTGACCATATCACATCACAACTTACCCTGCAAAAACAAGTTAGACGTCCTCTACTTTGTTGTTGCAACTTTTACGTGGCTGCTACGGGCTTATAGCAAGAACCGTTCTTACCTACGGCAAAAACCACAGCGGTGATTAAATCAAGTTTTCTGTTTTAACCTTCTTCAAGGACCGGCCATAGTCAAATTCGATTCAACTAAAGTAGGAGAAAGCAGACACCCGAGTCACCTTTATGCAAAACTAGTTGCATATACATCGGTGGAACCCGGTCTCATGTTAAATGGACATGTAAGGTTGGTCAGTCGCTTCATCCCACAATATCGCGAATCAAAATAACACGTTGGTGGTAATCGGTATGACTATCACGCCCACAACTCTTTGTGTTCTACTCGTGCATATCATCTACACATAGAGCGACTCATGATGCCACTCTTGGGAATGCGTTGCATGGAAAACAAAAAATTCTAAGCACTGCGCAATGATCTATCCATGGGGATACATAGGAGCGAGGCGAGAGTGTCTCGTACCCTCGTGGGCCGTGAGCGAAGCGTTCTGTAGCGGTTGATGTAGTCGAACTTCTTGGCGCTTCAACCGATCAAGTACCGAACATACGACACCTCCATGATCTGCACGTTCATCTCGGTGGCGTCCCTCGCCTTCTTGATCTAGCAAGGCGTCAAGGTAGTAGATGAGTTCCGTCGGCCTGACGGCATGGTGGCGACAATGGTGAAGTGATCTCCACGAGGCCGCTAAGAACTTGAAAATATGACCGGGGTGTAAGCGGTGGAGGCGCCCGCTGCAGCTGAGCAATTATGCAGGGGTGTGCTGGCGCCTCCCTCCTCTCTATAGGCGGGAGGGAGAGGGAGGCCAAGGCGCCCCAAGTGGGTCGAATCCTACTTGGGCTCACGCGCCAGCCGCACCCCTGCCATATTGTCGGAGGGAAGAAAGGGGGAGAAAGGAAGGAAGGGAATCTATTCACTCTTCCTTTCTCTTCCCTCTTTCCTTCTCCTCCTAAACCGACCATATGGGGTGCACCAGCCCCTGCTTTGCTGGTGTGTTTCCCCTCTTGACCCATAAGGCCCTTATCTTTTGCAGGGTGCAGGGAACCCCTTCGGTGACCCGATAAGTACCGGTACCCCAGAAACACTTTTGGTGTCGAATACCATCGTCCTATATCAATCTATACTCTCGACCATTTGAGACTCCTCGTCATGTCCGTGATCTCATCCGGGACTCGAACAACATTCGGTCACCGTCCACATAACTCATATAATATTATATCAACATGAGCGTTAAGCGTGCGAACCCTACGTGTTCGAGAACTATGTAGACATGGCCAGAGATACCTCTACGGTGATATAGCAGAACCTAGATGTCGATATTGTCTTCTAGATATTCTCTGAAGATCTTTATCGGTTGAACCGTTATGACATCATCGTAATTCCCTTGTCCATCGGTATGTTACTTGCTGAGATTCGATCGTCGGTATCTTCATACCTAGTTCAATCTTATTCTTGACTAGTCTATTTATGTTGGGAATGTAGTAATAATTCAAAATTTTCCTACGTGCCACCAAGATCAATCTAGGCGATACTAGCAGCGAGAGAGAGTGCATCTTCATACCCTTGAAGATCGCTAAGTAGAAGCGTTACAAAACCGCAGTTGATAGAGTTGTACTGCATGGCGATTCAAATGCGGAAGATCGGATCAAGCACGAGCAGATGGCGCCTCGCGTTCAACACTGCGTACAGCCGGGGGCGTCTCCTCCTTCTTGGTCCAGCAAAGGGGTGATCGTCTCAACGTATCTATAATTTTTATTGCTCCATGCTATATTATATACTATTTTGGACATTATTGGGCTTTATTATTCACTTTTATATTAATTTTGGACTAACATATTAGCTGGAGGCCCAACCCAATTGCTGTTTTTTGCCTATTTGAGTTTACGTAAAAAATAAATATCAAGCGGAGTCAAATGGAATGAAACCTTGAGCGTGATTTTGGGAAGATTATGATGCGGAGACTTGGACCCTCGTCAAGAAAGCGAAGAGGAAGCCACGAGGTGGGGCGTGCCCACCCCAGTAGCGCCCTCCACCCTCGTGGGCCTCCTGTTGCTCCACCGGCGTACTCCTTCCACCTATATGTACCTCATGCCCCCAAGCGATCGAATCTGGGCCAAAAACCTAATTCCACCGCCGCAACTTTACTGCACCCACAGATCCCATCTTGGGGGCTGTTAGGAGCTCCGGGGAGGGCATCCATCACGGAGGGCTTCTACATCAACACCATAGCCTCTCCGATGAAGTGTGAGTAGTTTACCTCAGACCTTGGTCCATAGTTAGTAGCTAGATGGCTTCTTCTCTCTTTTGGATCTCAATACAATGTTCTCCCCTCTCTCGTGGAGATCTATTAGATGTAATCTTCTTTTTGCGGTGTGTTTGTTGAGATTGATGAATTGTGGGTTTATGATCAAGATTATCTATGAACAATATTTGAATCTTCTCTGAATTCTTTTATGTATGATTGGTTATCTTTGCAAGTCTCTTGAATTATCAGTTTGGTTTGGCCTACTAGATTGATCTTTCTTGCAATGGGAGAAGTGCTTAGCTTTGGGTTCAATCTTGCGGTGTCCTTTCCCGTGTGGTAGGGGCAGCAAGGCACGTATTGTATTGTTGCCATCGAGGATAACAAGATGGAGTTTTTATCATATTGCATGAATTTATCCCTCTACATCATGTCATCTTGCTTAGGCGTTACTCTTTTCATGAACTTAATACTCTAGATGCATCTTTGGATAGCGGTCGATGAGTGGAGTAATAGTAGTAGATGCGAGGCGAGTCGGTCTACTTGTCTCGGACGTGATGCCTATATACATGATCATACCTAGATATTCTCATAACTATGCTCAATTTTGTCAATTGCTCAACAGTATTTCGTTCACCCACCATAAAATACTTATGCTCTTGAGAGAAGCCACTAGTGAAACCTATGGTCCCCTGGTCTATCTTCATCATATTAGTCTTCCAACACTTAGTTATTTCCTTTGCTTTTTACTTTGCTTTTATTTTACTTTGCATCTTTATCATAAAAATACCAAAAATATTATCCTATCATATCTATCAGATCTCACTCTCGTAAGTGACCGTGAAGGGATTGACAACCCCTTATCGCGTTGGTTGCGAGGATTTATTGTATTATGCAGGTCGAGGGACTTCATGCGTAGCCCTCTTGGATTGATACCTTGGTTCTCAAAAAGCTGAGGAAATACTTACGCTAGTTTGCTGCATCACCCTTTCCTCTTCAAGGGAAAACCAACACAGTGCTCAAGAGGTAGCAGGGGGAGGAGAAGTTGAGGGAGAACTCCGGCAACATGACAGCGGGGTGGTGGTGGAGCTCGTGGTTCTCGGTGGGGCCGTGACACTACGGGAGGAGGAGGAGGTGTTGGAGAGAGGAGGCTCGCCCGGTGTGGCGCCCCGATTCAATCATTCACTAATCATACACACAAACGTGTACGATCAAGATCAGGGACTCACGGGAAGATATCACAAGTCTAAAATAAAAATAAGTCAACAAGCATCATAATACAAGCCAAGGGCCTCGAGGGCTCGAAAACAAGTGCTCGATCATGGACGATTCAGCGGAAGCATCAATATCTGAGTACAGACATAAGTTAAACATGTTTGCCTTAAGAAGGCTAACACAAAGCTGGGATCTGGTCGAAAGAGGCCACGAGGCCTCCTGCACAGGATCCTCCTAACTACTCTTGGTGCCGTCGTCGGTGAGCTGCTGCGTAGTAGTAGGCACCTCCGATTGTAGTAGAAGTAAATCGTCGACGGTGGCGTCACAACCACAGGCTCGGCATCAGGTTGCGACAACCAGGTAGAAGGGAAAGGGGAAAGGAGGGAGAAAAGCAACCGTGAGTACTCATCCAAGGTACTTCATAAGAAAGGAGCTACACTACATATGCATGGGTATATGAGTAAAGGGCCATATCGGTTGGTGAGCTGCGAGAATGCGAGAATAAGAGGGGATAGCTAATCTGTCGAAGACTAAACACAGCCACCTCCATCTTGCTGACATGTAGAAGAGAGTAGATGGTAAGTTCACCAAGTAGCATCGTATAGCATAATCCTACCGGCGTTCCCCTCCTTGTTGCCCTGTTGAGAAGCGATCATAGGGTTATATCTAGCACTTAGAATGGTGTGTTTATTAAGTATCCGGTTCTAGTTGTCATAAGGTCAAGGTACAACTCCAAGTCGTCCTGTTACGAAGATCATGGCTATTGAATAGATAAACTTCCACAGCAAGGGTGCACCACATAACCCAACACGCTCGATCCCATTTGCGGACACACTTTCTGGGTCATGCCGGCCTCGGAAGATCAACACGTTGCAGCCCCACCTAGGCCAGCAGAGAGGTCAACACGCGGTCTAAACCTAAGCGCCGAAGTGCAGGCCCCGCCCTTAGCTTACACACACTTGCGTTGCGTGGGTGGCGGAAGCGAACTAGCCCCCTCAATACAAAGCAGGCTTACGTTCCAATCGGCGCGCGCCCGCTCGATCGTCCGGCGTCACGAAGGCTTGGTGATACCACGGCCGAGTGCCCATATCTTTCCCGTAGTTAGTTAGTGCGTATAGACCAAATGGCGGACTCGGATCAAATACCAAGACCTCGTTAAGCGTGTTAATGATGTAACCGCGAACACCGACCAGGGCAGGCCCACCTCTCACCAAAGCGGTCTCAACCTGCCTGTCGCTCCGCCACAAAAGATCCACTCGCATGGTACTCCCTACGAGCCGACCCGACTTGGTCACCATAGGTATCATGTAAAGTATATAAGTATATACCGTGATCACCTCACGGGTGATCCTTTGCCGGATAATATAGCAAAGGCGGAGCGGACAAGAATGTAGGGCCCACAGATGGAATACTAGCATCCTATACTAAGCATGTAGGATTGCGGTAAAAGGTAACACTTGATAGTAGCAAGGACGGGCTATGCATCAAGATAGGATTAACGGAAGCGGTAACATACTACACTACTCTAGTGCAAGCGGTATAGATAAGAATAAGCGATATCTCGGTGATCAAGGCGGGGGCTTGCACGGAAGGTCAACCGAGAAGGAGAATCGTCAACACCGTGGTCGTCTTGGGTATCGTGGCGTCGGTCTCGGTGTCTAGCGAGAGAAGAGGGAAGAAACAATGAATACAATGCAACGGATGCATAGCAGCTGCATGACAAAGCAAAGCGTGATGATGGCGTGCTTAATCACGGTAGTAGGTGATACTGGCGAAGGGGAACATCAGGAAAGTATTCCGGTGTTCGCATTTTAGACGAGATGAGCCGGAGGAAAGTTCGCGAGTTCGATATGTTAGGGATGTGTGGCGAGCGAGCAGGCTGCTTATCCGGATTCGTCTCGTCGTTACGAGCAACTTTCATGTAGAAAGTATTTCCATCAGGATTCACGGATTAAAAGATATGATTTTCAAAAGAATTTATTAATTTCGGAATTTAATTAATTATTTAATTTAATTCAAAATTGGATTTATGACATCGGCATGATGTCATGCGATGATCGGCGATCAATAGGGGTTGGTGGTCAACCTAACGATGGGTCCCAGCAGTCGGTGACACATTTAATTAAACATATTAATTAACCTAATCGAGGATTAATTAGGGGTGGGCCCCCTTGTCATTGTTGACTAATTAATTACCTAACAGTTTAATTAGTTTAGTTATTTGATTAGTTTAATTAATCAAAATTAATTAAGTTAATTAATTCTTTATTTATTTAATTAATTAAATATTATTGTTATTATTATTTATTTTTTATTTTTTTGTAAGCGTTACGAGTATTTGAGGCTGATTTGTCATAGGCCCATAGGCCTTAGGCGTGAGTGCAGGTCTTGAACGTGGCGCAGGCGCCCGGCTGAATGTCACGCCACGCCGAGGCGGCCAGATCGTGGCGCTAGAACAAGGGAGGCCAGTGCCGCAGCGTTAGCGAGGGAAAGCCTTGAGCTGGCGTGGGGAAGCAGCGCAGCAGCGTGTCGGGTGGTGTCTCGCGACAGAGGAGGCAGCCAGAACAAAAGTCGAAGCGTGCTTTCGGCCAGAGCATGGCAGCGGCTATCTGGCAGCGCGTCGTCGCGAGAATCTGAAGCGGCAGCAGGCATCGCCAGCGTCAGCGAGGGCTTCAGCAGAGGCAAGGGATGTCGAGCGAGGGAAGCAGCGGTAGGCGGACAGCAGCGAGCGGCTTGAGGCTGCGAACGCAGCGTGCTGGCGAAGCGTGTGAACCTGTGGTGAGGAGGAGGCTCTTGGCGGCCTTGCGGCGTGGCGGCGAGTCCGAGGACTGGCAGGCCTAGTCTTGAAGCAGCCTTTGTCTGGCGTGAGGGTAGTATTGTAACACCGGATACAACTTTCCATATTGAACTCAACTCTTGCCTTTTAGGAGATGTCCCAAATTCTTTTCAAGTTGAGACTATCCCAAATTCTTTTCCAAGTTTGGCGTAAGAATGGATTATCATCGATCATATGTCTTTCTCCAAGATCTTTCAAACTCTTTTCATCTTTGGCTCAACCTTTCCTCTTTTAATCCTTCCGGAGTTTCTCAACAATTTGGTGGTGTTTCTCCTCGTCATTCTCAGCATTTGAAGACAGAAGAAGGATTTCTCCTAAATCTTGGTCCATTCTCTTGAAGATTCATGGTTCTAGCCTCATGCTATCCTCATAATATTTTTGATCGTGAGATTTATTTTCTTACCATCCGGAGCATTTCATGAGTTATTTCCATTTCTTTCCTCCGAATGCCATCATGTCATAATTCTTAATTCTCAGCGTGTAGCTATCGTTCTCCAAATCTTAATGGTGCATCGTTCAAATATCCTCTAATCAGTTCATGATCTCTTCATTCTTTTGTATCTAATTTCCCTCAAGTATCAACGTCGTTTTCAAATTCTTCCCGGTGAATTGTGCCTTTGCTACGTTCATTCTCAATTCTTCCCGGCGATTCGTTCTCTTTTCTTGAATTGTTTCTCAAGTTATTACGGTGGTTCGTTCAAGATTTCACTTCCTTCGTTATCATATTAATTCATTCGTTGTTTCCAAATTCCACCGGTGGTTCCTTGAAGACCTTCACAAGTTTGCGCCATATCTCTTTTAATCCTTTCTATGAGAATAAGTAGTATGCCAAATCCGTTGCTTGTCATCAACTTAAATTGGTGAAGGATACGCATAACATAATTCTTGTTCTTGTTTCATCCAAGTGATTAATCCTTTCCATCAGAGTTTGTTCATGAGGACTAAATTATCGGTTCTAAGATGTCCATCTTTTCTTTCCGGAGTTTCAAGTTCTCTCGGTTATATAATCGCGAAGCTCCATCTAAATCATTGCAAGGCTTCACCTTGTGTTGTCAACTTCTCTTTCTTTTTATCATCCTTTTATTACCGGAGTTCTTCATGCAAGCTCTACATGGTGGTTCATCAAGGATTCTTTTCATTCTTAAATTGTTCTTCAAGATTTTTCTCTCGGATTTAAGATCCGTCAAGCTATACTCTAAAATAAACATGGTGTTCAACTCATGTTTTGTTTTGAGGAGTTCAAGCATTCTTCATCTTGCATTCCGAAGTACAATTCTCTCTATCTTATCTTTTGAGATGGTGTTATGTCATTCTTGATAATTTCCCTTCATGCTTCATGATTCACATGTTGTCAAGAATGAGGTATTTAAATCCATCAATCTCTTCATTGGAGTTATCTTGGGTTATATTTCACCTAAAGCTTTCCCTAAGGATTGTTGCTATTTATGGTGCCTATAAATGACCCAAGTTTTTCATTTGTCCTCCCGGTGTAATAAGTTTCTCGTCTCCTTGTTGATATAAATCCAATCATTTGTTTCCGTTGGTGGCAGAAGCTCACCTCATAATTTTGAGGTCTTTTCCATAAGCCCACTACAAGCTTATCCTTTCGTTGTTGGTTTTCCAACAACTCCGTTCAATTCTTCTTTGTAAGGATGCTTTTCAAGATCATTTGTGGCGAGAAGTTGGCATTTTTCTCCATTCTTCTATTTCAATGATCTATTTTCTATTCTTTCTTCGGAGGCATGGTGATGTTGCTCTCTTCACTCATCATCTCGATTGTGAGGATCGTGTTCTTTTCTTGCTTATCCATTTAACTAGGAGTGTTGTATCATCTCTTCAATATGTTTTCATCTCATCAAGTTTTCTTCTCTTTTCTATCGAATCTTGTCCAGATTCATCATTGTTGTTCCTTCGCTATCTCATTATACCGAGGTGGTCATATTCTTTTCGTTCATGAAGCTCTTATTTCCATGTCTTTCAACCATCAAGTTCTCGTAATACTCCTTGTTCCTCTTTTCTACCGGATTGTTTGCAATCTCGTTCATCTGTTGTACTCTTTCTTTTAAATTGCTCAACCTCTCAAGGTTCGTGGTTTCACTCGTTCGTCAAAGAAGCAACTTAGTTTTACGCTTTTCTTCCTCTTCCTTTTCCCTCGGTGCCATCCTAGATCTGGGGCGAGATCCTCTAAATAGTGGTGGAGTGTTGTAACACCGGATACAACTTTCCATATTGAACTCCAACTCTTGCCTTTTCGGAGATGTGTTATTTTATTTCCTCCGTGGTTGGGTTTTGTTTTTTGTTTTGCATTTTGTTTTGTTCGTTGCATTCATCATTTTATCTTTTGCATTTTGTTCTTGCCATGCATTTCATCTCATCGCATCATGTGCATTGCATTTGCATATTTTCTTAAAACTTCGTAGCCGTTAGTAGTTGTCGTTTCTCCTTTGGCCGTGGCTGTTGTTGTCGAACCGCTTGTCCTGTTGACCCCTCTCAGATCAACGGACGCTCTCTTCTCTCTCTTTTCGAGCTCATCAAAACCTTTTGTCTCCATGGCATTTTGCCAAACCCGTCGTGTGGCGTGTCTGAAACTCCCCGAACCCGACCGGGCAGTCATTACCGTTGTGTCGGATCATCTAGCGTCTACAAAACATCTCCGTTTGTTTATTGGACTCCCTAACCTATTTTATTCTCGGTCGTTTGATTTGATCGGAGGGACTAAATACCCTAGCCTAATCCACGGATGTATATATAAATCAGTCAAACCCTAGACTAGGCAGTCCCTTCAATCATTTCCTCCCTTGCCCATAAAACCTCCACCTGTCTCCTCCTCCTTGGGATCCCTCCGATCAAATCACCAACCAAGCCGCCACTTTCCTCCTCGTTTTCCAAATCGGGCCAACCCCAACCTACGATTCCATCGATCCATCCCCTCCTACCGGGGACACCACTTAAGAGGCAGGTCGATCCTGCTCATCCAGCGCCACCGTCGGAGCTGCTCCATGCGCCGCCCGAACACCCAAGACCAGCAGCTCCACCACCAAGCCGCTCCCTCGCTTTGCCCCTGCCTCGGCCTCGCGTCCCAGCGTCGCTCGGCGACCTAGCCGCTTGGCGACCTCATCCACCGAGCCAGGCCAGGCTCCTTCTCGCGTCCGTCCCCTTCCTCGTCAGACCCTTCGTCCCAAGACATCGTCGTCGTGCTTCTCCTTGTTGCTGATTACGGAGGCGCCGGCTGGATCCCTTCCTCCTTGACTCCAGTGAGCCTCGTCCAGCCTCCCTCCTCGCCCGGCCAAGTCCCTCGCCCGCCTCTGCTTCCTGCTCCAACTCGAGCAGCCAAGCCGCCGCCACAGGTTCTCCGCCGCCAGCGCCTTCTCCAGTGCCCCAAGCCCGGCCTCGCCCTGCTCGTCTTCACCTCGCTCTTGCGTGTCACCAGCGTCTCGCCAAGTCCCTCCTCTTGCAAGCAACCCGAGATCGGCCTCCTCCTGCCTTTCCTCCTCCTTCCCGTTCTTCCCTCCTCTCACATCTCTCTCTCTCTCTGAACCAGGGCTTGCGTCGCATGGCACGCCCACAGGCTCCACCGCTGCCGTTTAGCGTTAGATCCGCCGGCCTCCGCCCGCCTTGCCCGTTCACGGCGGGTCCCAGCGGGCCCGTCCCTTGTTGGCGCCCTCCCATTCACCGGCGCCTGCGTCGCCCGCTCCCCTACCGCCTTTGCCGCTTTCTCTGCTATGAGCAGGCGACCAGCACCGCCCCTCGTTGACTTGTCGGCGCCTGGCGTGGGCAGAGTGCCCAGCTAGGCCTCCGGGCAGATCGCGAGCCAGCCGCGCCTCCTCAACCCCAATGGCCTCACCTCCGATCGGGCCTTGGCCGGTGGCAGACCCTCCCCTCTCTGTGCACTTTGGGCGGCAGATTCGACCCGATCGTGTTTTTTCACCTGCCAGCGATTTTAACCATTATCCGGTGATTTATGATTTAGAAACCCCTTGCACTTCATGCATATCATAACTCATGATCTGTGCATCATATGTAAAAATTTATATATGTAAAATGCTTAGAATTTCTTCTAGTTTCATAATATGTCATTTGCATCCCATGTTAAAATGTTTAACTTGCTGTTTATTTAAATTAGCTAATATGCCATGTTAAAATGACTTATTTCATAACTAAATAACCATAACTCGAATTAAATGTTCTTTATATGTAAATGGGGTGGAAAAATGCCTAGTTTAACATGGTGCACTTTATTTTCCTGTTTAACAACAATAAAATGTGGTTTAGGGCAGAACAGTACCGAATCTAAAATATTGCACATGAGGATTTTCGGAATTGTTGTTTGATGTTTCGGCCTCATTTAAACTTGCCTAAATAGTTAGTTTACTTTTGCTTCACCTCTTGCCATGTTTAACAACATTTAATATTGTTGTGTGCCTAAGCGAGATTAAACTAAATATGTCAATGTGGTGTTTTGTCAATATGCAATCCATTGCATATTGAGCTCATAATTAGTAGTATTGTTTGTTGCATATTGCCATGCCATGCCTCATTAAACCGGACATGCATCATAATTGATTGTGCATCATGCCATGTTTATGCTTGTGCATTTATCATGTTGTTTGTTTCTTTCCGTGTTGCTTCTCGGTTCGGTAATGTTGCGATTGTGAGGATTCGATTCGACTACTTCCGTTCGTCTTCTTCATGGACTCGTTCTTCTTCCTTGCGGGATTTCAGGCAAGATGACCGCTACTGGATCTCACTACTATCATTGCTATGCTAGTTGCTTCGTTCTATCGCTATCTTTCTACCTATTACACATTTATCAAGCCATCCCAAATTGCCATGTCAGCCTCTAACCTTTGTCACCCTTCCTAGCAAACCCTTGTTTGGCTATGTTACCGCTTTCGCTCAGCCCCTCTTATAGCGTTGTTAGTTGCAGGTGAAGATGAAGGTTGTTCCTTGTTGGAACATGGAGATGTTGTTCCTTGTTGGAACATGTTTACTTGTTGGGATATCACAATATATCTTATTTAATTAATGCATCTATATACTTGGTAAAGGGTAGAACGCTCGGCCTTATGCCTATAATTTGTTCCACTCTTGCCGCCCTAGTTTCCGTCATATCGGTATTATGTTCCCGGATTTTGCGTCCCTAACGCGGTCGGGTGATTTATGGGACCCCCTTGACAGTTAAGCTTGAATAAGACTCCTCCGCAAGGCCCAACCTTGGTTTTACCATTTGCCTCACCACCACCTACACCCTTTCCTTGGGTCGGCCAACCCAAGGGTCATCTTTATTTAGCCCCCGGGCGGTGCTTCTCTAAGTCTTTGGACTGAACAGAAACTGCCTGTGAGGCCACCTTGAGGCAACCCGAGGATTGGTTTTACTCGTAGCTAGTCTCATCCGGTGTTGCCACGAGAGCGAGATATGTGCAGCTCCTATCGGGATTGCCGGCGCATCGAGGCGACTTCTTTGGTCTTGTTTTATTCTGTCGAAATGTCTTGTGGCAGGATTCGAGACTGATCGGGTCTTCCGGGGAGAAGAATATCCTTAGTTGATCGCGAGAGCTTATCATGGGCTAAGTTGGGACACCCTGCGAGGTATAAACTTTCGAGAGCCGTGCCCATGGTTATGTGGCAGATGGGAATTTGTTAATATCCGGTTGTAGTAGACTTGAAGTAAACTCTTCTAAAATACACCAACCGTGTATGCGTAAGTGAGTGTCTCTTTTGGGGTTGATCGAGAGGAGAACACGGTTTAGGTTATGTCGATGTAAGTAGGGTTCAGGATCACTTCTTGATCATTACTAGTTGACGACCGTTCCTTTGTTTCTCTTCTCGCTCTCCTTTGCGTATGTTAGCCACCATATATGTAGCCGCTGCTGCAACCTCATCACTTTATCCCTTCCTTTCCTACTTAAGCTTTGCTAGTCTTGATACCCATGGTAATGGGATTCTTTGAGTCCTCGTGGCTCCTGATTACTACACCACCGATTGCGGTACAGGTTATGCGATGATCATGGCGAGAAGCGAGGCTTGCTTGCGTTGAGTTCTTCTTCCTTCTTGATCGGGGATAGGTTCGGTCGGCAGCTTTGGGCTAGCAAGTGGATATTGTTTGAGTTTCTGTTTATGATTCATCCGTAGTCGGATGTTGATCTTATATGTTGTATTGATGTATTCTTGTGGCATTACGTGCCTTATGTATATATCCCACTATTATGTAATGTTGATGTAATGATATCCACCTTGCAAGCGTCTTCAAGATGCGCTTCTATCCATAGTGGGACCATCGAGTTCCTTTAGGATAGGGTCGCATCTTAGGCGTGTGGCGCAACCGCAGCCTTGATGAAGCACGGCCGTTAAAGCGTGCGTGTAGAAGCGGCGACGAAGAGCGAGGAGCGGGGGGGAAGAAGGCGGGGGCCTCACCGGCGTCTGTAGAGAGCAGGCGGTGGGGCTTGGGGAGGGCAGCGGCGATGGCGTGCGTAGGAGGGAAGCAGTCGGTGAGGTGGAGGAGGCAGTCCGGCGAGGAGCTCGGCGACGAGCAGCGAAGCGGCGTCGGGTGGCGAGGTCGAGGCGAGGATCGGGATCGATCCAGATCGGTCGGCGAGGGAGTGAAGCGAGTGGTGTGGGGAAAATGGCTAGGGTTTGGGGGTTATGGAGAGAGTGGGGCGGGGTGTTTATCTTCTTTTTTGTAGTTTTGTTTTCTATTTTATTCTTTTCCTTTTCTTTATTTTCTCTATTGTTTGAATTCATTTAAATTATTTAGACATCATGTAAAAAGCGTGGTTCCTTCACCATAAATATCTAGGCATTAATTGGCACACTCCGAACATTTTACTTTAATGTTTGAAAAGTTTTGACGTTTGCCATAAATTTCAAATTTGAATTTGAATCGGTTTTGAACTACGCGAGATTAACAACAGTAACCGGGGTGACGTTGCATCGTTAACGTGGGATTACTGTAGCCTAATTATCCGGGCGTCACAATTCTCCTCTACTACAAGAAATCTCGTCCCGAGATTTAAGAGGGAAGTAATGGGGAAGAATAGGTTACGAAATTCTAACAATTCTTCTCGGTCATTGGTTGCTCTTCTCGAAGAGATCGATCCATTACGTTGATGTCTCCATTTCTCTGCTTCATGTCATCATGATGAAGTTGGCAACCTTTCTTCGGAAACTCCATCGTACTTACATAAAATGATTAGGGGTAACTTCGAAAAGCGGAACTCTACGGTTGCTTATCCGGTAGATATCATTAGAGAAGGTGGCGAAAATTAACTCTCGAATTGAAACTTAAGAAATTATCAAGAGCAAAGTAAGAAGGTACCATGAAAAGTTTCAAGCGGATAGGCAATCGTTCGATGCCTAATCGGAAGGTGAAAGGGTTTGAGGAAGCGAGAATAGATATTGCGTCTCATGCGAGAATAGATCACTAGACAGGTGTTAGTGAATTACATACAAAGTCAAGCGCGATGAACAACCTTGGGAACAGGTGGTGTCTGCGGTGAGTCGAGGTTTCGATCTGTGGGCTATGGGTTATGGGCCCACCATGTGGGAAAAAATAGGAGGAGTGGTGACATCTTGCATGGTCATGATAGCAAGGCATGTTAGAGGTAACTTGTCAATTATGTCGGCAACAAGCGTCGGTACCAAGAGGCGAGGACGAAGAGAACCATTTTCCTGCTTTCGTTGAGCGAGGCGGACCAATAAACAAAGTTCTAAATCCATCGGTGGTTACGGAATGTCATGAACAATAGTAACATGGTCTTCTTGTGAGTTGTACACGAGGTGTTTGCATAAGCAAAAATATTACTGCTTAGGTCATATAGGTCACCACGAAAAGTTAAATAAGACCATGGAAAGGAAAATGTGATTATTAGATTAAAGAGAACAATGGAAATGTAAATGTGTTTAAACACCAATTTGAGGATATCCTTCCCAAGGACAAGCGAAGAATGATATCCACGACATGATATAACGTGAAAACCCTTTAAGAAAGGGGAGAAATTTCATGACATTACCCATACAGCGGTGTTTGGATAATTGATAAAGAATTTTAGCATTGTGCTTCAAATGTTCTTATTGAAAATCATAGTACCACAGACATGCTTGAGATAGCATTGACATGGTCTTCAAGCAAAGGTCAGGCTTTGTATACACAAAGAATCCATCGGGATAACTTATTAAACAAGGCATTCAATTTCCTCATGGAAATATGGTTAACCTTGTTAGAAAGGAAATTATAACAATAGGGCCTCGACCAGGTGTCTTTGGGCATGACATCACCTTACAGGTCATAAAGAACATTGTTATTACCCTTGAAATATATTCCAACCATCATATCGACCGAGATTGAGACACAGTCGGTGTTAGGATACCTCGGACTCGGGTGCTGAGAAGAAAAGGTGTAACACACATTGGCGAGATGACATTGTAAGATTCTCGAGGAAATGAACTATGAAGCGAGTTCCAAAACAAGAGTTCATCAATAAACCAACAAGAGGATGAGGAGGTGGCCAATGAACTCAGCGACAATTCATCAAGATTTTCAAAGATGGATTTCCACAATTATGTGAACAAGGAGATAACATTTATCAGATCAAATGGTATAATGATGTATGCTCAAAACCATACACCATTTCTCATTGGTTGAAAGGTGCACCGGGATATGGGCCAAGTAAATGCGATCAATGTTAGAATGCTGATTTAATAACCAAAAGACTTAGAATGAAACTATCGGCCGTAACTTCCAAGCAATAGGGTTACTAGAAGTTTTGAATTCACATCATAGTTCATTTATGCGGCATTCGGTTATAAATAACACAGGGGACCAAGAAGGAATGATGATGGTGAGAAGTATCACTTGTATTAAGAGTTCTCAGAGGTGGTGAAATTTCCCGACATCTTGTCATAAAAGGTGGTAATATATCACGCCCAATATGCGACCCTATCCAAAAGGAACTCGAAGGTCCCACCAAGGATAGACCCATATTGAAAGCGCTTTGCAAGGTGGATATCATTACAGCAACATTACATAATAGTGGGGATACATACATAAGGCACAAGCGCCCAAGAATACATCAACAACATATACAAGATCAATATCCGACTACGGATGAAACATAAACGAAGCTCAACGACATCCACCACTGCTAGCCAGGCTGCCGACCTAGAACCTATCCCACGATCGAAGAAGAAGCGGAAGAAGAAATCCAAAACAAGTAACATCGCTCTCACGTCAAGATCGCCATAAACCTGTACACCTGGCCCTGGTGGTGTAATGTCTGTGAGCCACGAGGACTCAGCAATCCCATTACCATGGGTATCAAGACTAGCAAAGCTTAATGGGTAAAGAAGGGGTAAGGTGGTGAGGTTGCAGCAGCGACTAAGCATGTATGGTGGCTAATATCGCATAAATGAGGCGAGAGAAGAAACAAAGGCAGTCGTCAACTAGTAATGATCAAGAAGTGATCACGAACTCCTACTTCGTCGGACATAACCCGAAACTGTGTTCTCCTCTCGATCAACCCGAAAAGAGACACTCCGGTTCGCATACTACGGTTGGTGTATTTTAGAAGAGTTTGCTTCAAGTTTACTACAACGGATATTAACAAATTCCATCGCCACATAACATGAGCACGGCTCTCGAAAGTTTATACCTGCGGGGTGTCCCAACAGCCCATGATAAGCTCTCGCGATCAACGAAGGATATTCCTTCTCCCGGGAAGACCGATCAGTCTCGGAATCCGGCTACAAGACATTCGACGACA
Source organism: Aegilops longissima (assembly GCA_021605205.1). Taxonomy (NCBI): domain Eukaryota; kingdom Viridiplantae; phylum Streptophyta; class Magnoliopsida; order Poales; family Poaceae; genus Aegilops; species Aegilops longissima. The sequence continues at coordinate 23,074 of JAHIAM010003901.1, forward strand.
ATAAAACAAGACCAGCAAAAGCCGCCCGATCTTGACAATCCCGATAGGAGCTGCACATATCTCGTTCTCGAGGGCAACACGGATGAGACATCCTCTGAGTAAAACCAAACCTCGAGTTTCCACGAGGGGCCCGCCGATCTACTCGGTTCGGGCCAACACTTAGACAAGCATTGGCCGGGGGGCTAAATAAAGATGACCCTTGGGTTAATTACTCCCAAGGAAAGGTAGGTGGTGGTGAGACAAATGGTAAAACCAATGTTGGGCCTTCTTTGGAGGAGTCTTATTCAAAGCGAACTGTCAAGGGGTCCCATAAATCACCCGACAGCGTTAGGGCGCAAAATCCGGGAACATAATACCGATATGGCGGAAACTAGAGGCGGCAAGAGTGGAACAAAACACCGGGCATAAGGCCGAGCCTTCCACCCTTTATCAAGTATATAGATGCATTAATTAAATAAGATATATTGTGATATCCCAACAAGTAAACATGTTCCAACAAGGAACAACATCTCCATGTTCAATAAGGAACAAACTTCATCTTCACCTGCAACTAACAACGCTATAAGAGGGGTTGAGCAAAGCGGTAACATAGCCAAACAACGGTTTGCTAGGAAGGGTGCAAAAGGTTAGAGACTGACATGGCAATTTGGGATGGGTTGATAAATAGGTAATAGGTAGCGCAGCATAGCGATAGAAACGAAGCAACTAGAATAGCAATGATAGTAGTGGGATCCAGGGTAGCGGTCATCTTGCCGAAATCCATAAGGAAGGAGAGCGAGTCCATGAAGAAGATGAAGCCACGAAGATGAACCAAGTGTGAGCGAATGAATCCTCACGATCATAGCGAAGCAGGAACTAACAAGAAGAAGCACACAACATAGTAAACACACCACACAAGAACAAGACATGATGCTCAACCAAGGATGATGCATGACAAAGCTACATGAAGCTACTCATGGCAAGAGATGATGCAAACAAGAGCAACACATCAAAGCAAGTTTAAATGAGGCCGGAAACAACATATAACAATTCCGGTAAGTCCTCATGTGCAAATTTCGAAATTGGTCCAGATCTGAATAAACCTTATGTTCAAGTTGTTAAACAGCAATTTAAGATGCACCACGATGATCTACGAAATTCTAGTCAAGTTACATATAAAGTTCATTAAATTGAGACTCGGCCTAGAAGATATGAGCAAAACAAGTTAAACATGGCATTGATGCAAAATGCATACAAACATCAAGCAAACACCTCAAAACAAGGATGCAACATGATAATATGAAACTACATGCAAAATCAAGCAAGTTTCATATAGAGCACACATAAAAGCGAACAGCGGTGCAACACATACACATGAAACAAGGCATAACAACAATCTGTCCAAAACAGCAACTAGGCATATTGCAAGCATCAAAACACTATGCTACAGCATCTCAACGTGATAACAAAAGGCATGGGCATGATGTACAGGTAAAGCATGACAAAATATGAACACTGAACTATCTCCAGAAATCACTAGAACATGCTCAAACACACATGGCAAGATTGCAAATAATAACAGTTTCAGACTTTAGCAGAAATAACATCGGGTTGCAATGTTTAGAGCTATCAAACATGTTACAGGAACTTATCAATGCAAACAAAGGCATGTCATGAAACTAATAAATGCATAGAACAAAAGTCCTTTACTGACCATGAGCCAATAGGGATCAGAAAATACAATTGCAGGCATGTGAACATAGAAAAAACATAAACAGATTCAGACTTAGTGCAAAACTGGAGCATGGCATAAACAAATAACAAGTAGGCATGTTGGTGAGCTCGAACCACTCACCACAGAGCAATACATGACATGGCAAGGCAACCAACAGTAATAAGACGTGGCATAGAAGATATACATGGCAAGAACAACATCATAGCATACGGATCAACTACAACAACCTTGGCAAAATTGAATAACATGTAAACAACACTGCGAGGAAACATTTTATAGCAAAAGTAGAGCTCGATTGACTCAAGCTATGGCACTCCATAAATTCAAACAAGGGCATGGATGGATAGATAATAACCATATGTACAAAACATCCTTACTGAAGTATCTCAAAATAAGCATGGATCTATCGGTAGCATCAAGTTTACATGGCATAAACATATCAGCAGAACAGGGGCTGAAATCAGCAACATCATGAAGCCTAGTTTGCATGCTTGTGCTAGTCACCACAGAGATCACAAAAATACATGGCATACACCCCTGTAAGGATGGCATGGCATATTACAAAACACATGTAGGACTCAAGTTCATAAGGTGCACACATCAATCATGGAAAAAATGACAAAAGTGCATGTTCTGATAAGAATCTGAAACTAACATCACATAGCCCTCTTCTAACAACATTTCGGGCATCAAGATGAGCTCAAATGTGAATGATGCAATGAGATGAAATGATGTAATCGTCGAGGAGAACAATTCGACATATTATCGCCTGCAAGCGGAGCAATATCACGAGAGTTTTGGCATGATAAAAGGCATGAAAATGACAAATCTCGGGGACTTAGTGGAAGCAGGTCAACCTCGTTTGACGGATCTAGATCCGGATCGTGGCACCGGATCGGCGGGGCGGAGAAAGGGCAACGACAGGGAAGGGCTGCGCCGGCCGGCGCGGATCCGGCGAAGCGCGTGATCGGCAGTGTGATCCCATGGCGGAGCAGGCGAAGAGGCGAGGCGGCGAGGCTTCGGCTCGGCGCGTGGCGGCTCCGGTGGGCGAAGCGGCAGGCGAGGCGAGGCCGGCGGACAAGGTCGGCCAGCGAAAGAGGAGGCCTTGGCGTCCTCGAGGCGAGAGCGTGGCAGCTTCAGCAGCCTTGAGGCCCAGCGGCGCGTAGCGCAGCCTAGATCGGCAGGCGGGCGACCTCGGGCCCGGCAGGCGGAGGGGCTGAGGAGAGAGGGTGGCGGAGGCGATGTGGCGAGCTCCTATTGGCTGGGGCGCCCGCCCGGCTGACCGCGTCCGTGTGAGGAAAAAACGTCCGTGGTGCGAGAATTTCTAGGGTTTAAATCTGCGATTTGAGCAGGGAGGACACATATATATAGGTAGAGGAGCTAGGAGAGTCAAATGAGGTGCGGTTTTGACCATTGACCGTGATCGAACAACCGAGAGCATGGAGGGAGTTTGCTGGGTTTTGGGCCACTTTGGAAGGGTGTTGGGCTGCAAGGAGAAGGGGCTTTTACGGTTATCCGGTTAACCGTTGGAGTATAAACGACCTTCAAATGACCCGAAACTTGACGAAGCGATCTCTTGGTGCTATACCAAGGCAGCTTGACAAACCTCGGACCATTCGAGAAAGTTTAACACCCTTTACGAAAAAGAGGTAAAGGGAGCACCGGAGACATAGGAGTTCGGATTGCAAAGCGGACAACGGGGAAAATGCTCGGATGCATGAGGCGAACACGTATGCAAATGAAATGCACATGATGACATGATATGAAATGCAGATGATGACATGGCAAAGTGCAGCAGCATAAGCACATGACATGGAAAGCGACGGCGAATAATAGCTGGCGGACACAGGCGTCGAATCCGAGGCGTTACAACACTCCTCCACTAACAAGAGATCTCGTCCGAGATCTTAGGACGAGCGGAAGGGAAAGGGATGAGGTGAAACAAGAACTCAAAGAGAAGAAGCAAAGAATCGAGAGCACAAGAGAAGAAGAAGAAAGCAGCGAGAAAGACAGGAATCAAATCTCACGGAATCAAGATAGACTCTGAAACAACTCGTTCTAACCGGAGTGGTTAGAATGAGAAAAGAAACGAATAAGACTGAAACGATTTAGGCAGCACACCGGTTGAACAAGGAAACAATAGAACATGAGCTTCAGAAGATGAAATGACACTTGACGAGATAAACAACGCAATGCCTCCGGAAGAATTGAAAGAATTTGAATGAAAAGAACTTATAAGGAAGGATTGAGTGGGTTTGAATATCTGAGAAGAACAAAGAAATGCAAAACTCCACTTCAGAAGAAAATGAAGAATTATTTGCACTTTGAGACGTGAGAAGAAAAGATACTTGAACTCCACCAAAAGAATCTTGATGAACACTTGAAGAATGAATTAAATCATGAAGAACCACCATGAAGAACTCCGGTAACAAAAGGATGACGAGATAAAATGAAGGAAAAAATAATAAGATGAGCCCTGGGATGATTTAGATGGAGGTTACGATGAAATGTCAGGAAAATTTGAACTCCGGAAAGAAAATATGAAAACACTTGGAACTAGAATTTATTCAACAAGAATAAACTCGAAGAAAGGGATTAAACACTTGGATGAAATAAGAATAAGATTTATTGTATGCTTATCCTTCATCAAATTAAATTGATGACAAACAATGGATTTTGCAAACTACTTATTCTTCTTGAAAAAGAATTGAAGTGACATATCGCAAACTTGAGAAGGTCTTCATGAACCACGGTAGGATTGAAAAAAAAGCAGATGGATTAATATGATCATCAAAGAAAAGAATCTTGAATGAACCACCGTAAGAATCCGAAAATGGTGATGAAAAGAATGAATCACGGGCAGAATTAGAAGCACTAAGATACTTGAGGGAAGTAAATGCAAGAGAACAAGGAGATCATGATGAGCGGAAGAATACTTGAGCGAAGCACCGGAAGAATATTGGGAGCGAGCGAAGGGACACGAATATGGAATAATTGGAGAGCGAATTTGAAAAACTTAGAATGGAGAGATATTCGAAAAGATGGCCTCCGGATGATCGAGGCGAAAGCAACACTGAAATACTCGGATGGATGAAAAGAATCTCGACAAGCGGAATAATTCAAGAGGATAGCATGAAGCTAGAACCACGAATCTTGAGAGAATGAACAAGATTTAGAAGGAACTCTTCTTGGTCTTCAAATGATGACGAAACACCTCCAAAATTAATGAGATACTCGGAAGAATGAAAAGCAAAGAGGTTGAGCCAACAATGAAAGAATTTGAAATCGATCTTGGAAAGGCATGTGGTGATGGGATCCATTCTTCGTCACAAATGAAAAGAATTGCGAAAACTCCGGAATTAGAAGAGTCAGCTAAGATCACTGGGAAAAGACACGTGGGTTAGGGCCCACTAAAGAAAGCACCGTTGGAAAGGATTGTTGAAGAGATAGATGATGCCGGAGCGATTGAAATATTTGAATGAGATGACAACCTCGAACTAATTCAAACACAGGCGAGTCTCTGAGATGTCTTCATCACTCCGGAAGGATAAGCTGGCAAGAGGAGAGCGAGCAGGAAAAACACTTGAGAAAAGAATATAATCAACACCGAAAAACTTGAATTGAGTCCACGGAGAAGAAAGAGATGAAGAATGTCGTACAAAGCGAGAATTCACGGTTGAAATAATTGAGGGAAGGCTGAAGAGGCTCCACGAATGGAATTGATGATCGAAAGAGACTCGGGCTCCGGGAAGGCGAGGGTGGGAGGCGGGAAAACAAAGGCAACGAAAGGAAATCAACGAATATCTTGAAGAAAAAACACGGTTGAAATCATTGAGGAAAGAAGGCAAAGACTTACATGCAGTAGGATGGATACTCAATTACGGACTCCGACTCCGAGAAGGAAAAAGGGTGGCGGGTGGGAAAATAAGACAAGCGAGGATTGAATTTGGGAAAGAAGAAGAGGCTCAAAGTCGACTTGGCGAAATGCACGGATAAAAAGAGTGAGGAACAACGATCGGAAAACCAACTGCGTGATCCTAAAGAAAATTTTGAGCAGGAAGAGAGGTAATTCAAAACACCTCGTCAAGCTTTCTCACCGGAGGCGAAGAAGGCGGAAGAGTAAAAAATTCCTACTCTCGATATAACTAGACTCGAGAAAACAGTTTTCTTCTAGACTCAACAACGGCCAAACTACACGATCAATCAAGGGGCTCCTAGGGTTGGTCGAGGCTCGATACCAACTTATCACGCCCAATATGCAAACCTATCAAAAAGGAACTCGAAGGTCCCACCAAGGATAGACCGCATATTGAAAGCGCTTTGCAAGGTGGATATCATTACAACAACATTACATAATAGTGGGGATACATACATAAGGCACAAACGCCCCAAGAATACATCAACAACATATACAAGATCAATATCCGACTACGGATGAAACATAAACAGAAGCTCAAACGACATCCACCCTGCTAGCCCAGGCCGCCGACCTGGAACCTATCCCCTGATTGAAGAAGAAGCAGAAGAAGAAGTCCAAAACAAGTAACATCGCTCTCACGTCAAGATCATCGCAAACCTGTACCTGCAGCTGGTGGTGTAGTAATCTGTGAGCCACGAGGACTCAGCAATCCCATTACCATGGGTATCAAGACTAACAAAGCTTAATGGGTAAAGAAGGGGTAAGGTGGTGAGGTTGCAGGCGACTAAGCATGTATGGTGGCTAATATCATAAATGAGGCGAGAAGAGAAACAAAGGAGCAGTCGTAAACTAGTAATGATCAAGAAGTGATCCTAAACTCCTACTTACGTCGACATAACCCGAAACCGTGTTCTCCTCTCGATCAACCCGAAAAAGACACTCACGATTCACGCTTTACGGTTGGTGTATTTTAGAAGAGTTTGCTTCAAGTTTACTACAACGGATATTAACAAATTCCCATCGCCACATAACGCGGCCACGGCTCTCGAAAGTTTATACCTGCAGGGGTGTCCCAACAGCCCATGATAAGCTCTCGCGATCAACGAAGGATATTCCTTCTCCCAGAAGACCCGACCAGTCTCGGAATCCGGCTACAAGACATTTCGACGATAATAAAACAAGACCAACAAAGCCGCCCGATCTGCCAAACAATCCCGATAGGAGCTGCACATATCTCGTTCTCGAGGGCAACACGGATGAGACATCCTATGAGTAAAACCAAACCTCGAGTTTCCACGAGGGGCCCATGATCTACTCGGTTGGGCCAACACTTAGACAAGCATTGGCCGAGGGCTAAATAAAGATGACCCTTGGGTTAATTACTCCCAAGGGAAATGTAGGTGGTGGTGAGGCAAATGGTAAAACCAATATTGGGCCTTCTTTGGAGAGTCTTATTCAAGCGAACTGTCAAGGGTCCCATAAATCACCCGACCAGCGTTAGGGGCGCAAAATCCGGGAACATAATACCGATATGGCGGAAACTAGAGGCGGCAAAGTGGAACAAAACACCAGGCATAAGGCCGAGCCTTCCACCCTTTACCAAGTATATAGATGCATTAATTAAATAAGATATATTGTGATATCCCAACAAGCAAACATGTTCCAACAAGGAACAACATCTCAAGTTCAATAAGGAACAAACTTCATCTTCACCTGCAACTAACAGCGTTATAAGAGGGCTGAGCAAAGCGGTAACATAGCCAAACAACGGTTTGCTAGGAAGGGTGCAAAAGGTTAGAGGTGACATGGCAATTTGGGATGGCTTGATAAGCAGGTAATAGGTAGCTTAGCATAGCGATAGAGCGAAGCAACTAGCATAGTAATGATAGTAGTGAGATCGAGGGTAGCGGTCATCTTGCCTGAAATCCATAAGGAAGAAGAAGCGAGTCCATGAAGAAAGCGAAGCCACGAAGGCAGAACCAAGCGTGAGCGAGCGAATCCTCACGATCATAGCAAGCAGGAACTAACAAGAAGAAGCACACAACATAGTAAACACACCACACAAGAACAAGACATGATGCTCAACCAAGAATGATGCATGACAAAGCTACATGAAGCTACTCATGGCAGAGATGATGCAAACAAGAGCAACACATCAAAGCAAGTTTAAATGAGGCGGAAACAACATATAACAATTCCGGTAAGTCCTCATATGCAAATTTCGAAATTGGTCCAGATCTGAATAAACCTTATGTTCAAGTTGTTAAACAGCAAGTTAATATGCACCACAATGATCTACGAAATTGTAGTCAAGGTACATATAAAGTTCATTAAATTGAGACTCTGACCTAGAAGATATGAGCAAAACAAGTTAAACATGGCATTGATGCAAAATGCATACAAACATCAAGCAAACACCACAAAACAAGGATGCAACATGATAATATGAAACTACATGCAAAATCAAGCAATTTTCATATACATCACACTCAAAAGCGAACAGCAGTGCAACACATACACATGAAACAAGGCATAACAACAATCTGTCCAAAAGCAGCAACTAGGCATATTGCAAGCATCAAAACACTATGCTACAGCATCTCAACGTGATACTAAAAGGCATGAGCATGATGTACAGGTAAAGCATGACAAAACATGAACACTGAACTATCTCCGAAATCACTAGAACATGCTCAAACACACATGGCAACATTGCAAATAATATGATTTAGGACTTTAGCGAAATAACATCGAGGTTGCAATGTTTAGAGCTATCAAACAACATGTTACAGGAACTTATCAATGCAAACAAAGGCATGTCATGAAACTACTAAATGCATAGAACAAAAGTCCTTTCTTGACCATGAGCCAAAGGGATCAGAAAATACAATTGCGGGCATGTGAACATAGCAAAAACATAAACAGATTCAGACTTAGTGCAAAACTGGAGCATGGCATAAACAGATAACAAGTAGGCATGTTGGTGAGCTCGAACCACTCACCACAGAGCAATACATGACATGGCAAGGAAACCAACAGTAAGAAGACATGGCATAGAAGATATACATGGCAAGAACAACATCATAGCATACACGGATCAACTACAACAACCTTGGCAAAATTGAATAACATGTAAACAACCTGCCAGGAAACATTTTATAGCAAAAGTAGAGCTCGATTGACTCAAGCTAAGGCACTCCATAATTGCAAACAAGGGCATGGTTGGATAGCGAATGACCATATGTTCAAAACATCCTTACTGAAGTATCTCAAAATAAGCATGGATCTCTCGGTAGCATCAAGTTTACATGGCATAAAAATATCAGCAGAACAGGGGCTGAAATCAGCAACATTATGAAGCCTAGTTTGCATGCTTGTGCTAGTCACCACAGAGATCACAAAAATACATGGCATACACCCCTGTAAGGATGGCATGGCATATTACAAAACACATGTAGGATTCAAGTTCATAGGGTGCACAAATCAATCATGGCAAAAATGACAAAAGTGCATGTTCCGATAAGAATCTGAAACTAACATCACATAGCCCTCTTCTAACAGCATTTGGGCATCAAGATGAGCTCAAATGTAAATTATGCAATCACGATGAAATGATGTACTCGTTGAGGCGAACAATTTGACATAATATCGCATGAAAGCGGAGCAATATCAGAGAGTTTTGGCATGATGAAAATGGCATGAAAATGACAAATCTCGAGGACTTAGTGGGAAGCAGGTCAACCTCGTTTGACGAATCTGAATCGAGATCGTTGCACGAGGATCGGCGGGGCGGAGAAGAGGATAACGACAGGGAAGGGCTGCGCCCGGCGAGGCACCGGATCCGGCAGGCGTGGTCGGCCAGCCTTGATCCCATGGCGGCGGGCCGAGAAGCGAAGCGGCCGGCGAGGCTTCGGCTCGGCTGTGGCAGCTCCAGTGGGCAGGGCAACAGCCTTGCGGCCAGGCGTGAGCGGCAGACAAGATCGGCAGCGAGAGGAAGAAGCCTTGTGGCAGCCTCGGCGAGCCAGCCTTCGCCTTGTGAGGAGCCAGGCGCTTGGTGGCAGCCGAGATCTGACAGGCGGGCCGACCTCGGGCCCAGCGGAGCAGTGAGGCTGAGGAGAGAAGGGTGGCGAGGCGGTGTGGCGGGCTCCTATTGGCTGGGGCGCCCGGCTGAGGCGCGTCCCATGTGAGGAAAAACGTCCGTGACGGAAATTTCTAGGGTTTCGTAATGCGATTTGAGCAGGGAGGACACATATATATAGGTAGAGGGAGCTAGGAGAGTCCAAATGAGGTGCGGTTTCGGCCAGGCGATCGTGATCGAGCAGCCGAGAGCATGGAGGGAGTTTTCTGGGTTTTGGGCCACTTTGGAAGGGTGTTGGGCTGCAAGGAAGGGGCTTTACGGTTACAGGTTAACCGTTGGAGTATCAACGACCTTCAAATGACCCGAAACTTGACAGGCGGTCTACGGTGCTATACCAAGGCGCTTGACAAACCTCGGACCATTCGAGAAAGTTTAACACCCCACACGAAAAGAGGTAAAAGGGCGCGCGGGAGACATAGGAGTGCGGATTGCAAAAGCAGACAACGGGGAAAATGCTCGGATGCATGAGGCGAACACGTATGCAAAATGAAATGCACATGATGACATGATATGAAATGCAGATGATGACATGGCAAAGTGCAACACGCAAGCACATGACATGGCAACGACGGCGAATAACTGGCGGACACCTAGCGCGTCGAATCCGGGGCGTTACATAATATTCCAAGGTAAAGAAGAACAAATGTTGGATAGCAAGAAACTCAAGGTATAGCACAGAACACGAACAAGTTAGTGTTGGAGGGAAAGCAATAAAGTGGTCGATGACAACACAAATCATCGAGGGCAAGGATGGTTTTTCTCATCATGAATTCAATTGATATCCTGGAAAAGCTCGGAATATCGATGATGATCACGACACATTTGTCGAGAGATTTCATGAAGATGTAATCGATCAATGATGGCATCAAGTCAAACGAATGATGAAGTGAAAGGTTATTGGAACAATGAGTAGGACACAAAATCGAAATCAAGTTTGTTGTTAGGGACAAATGGTATGGCGAGAAAGATCGGCGTAAGATTAGCTCACGTTGAAATTTTGCTCGGGAAGGAGGACGGGTATACCAGTTAAAATCGGCACGACAAGACCAAGCAGGCTAGGAATGACGTGATCAAGTTCAAACTCGTAAGTAATGAAGGTTACCAAGAGTTGGTTAATCGCGGTGCGGACTTGAGTCAGTTATCGGTGTCTTTGAGTGTTTAATAACTCAGAGCCCATGAAAAATTGGAATCAGTAAGAATGTAGCACTTGATGAAGAACTCATAAGAAGTTATGCAGTTCCATGATAATCTCAGGATACCATGGGGTAATACTCGACGACAGATCAAAGTAGAGGTTGGACTAGGGTATTGCTCTGCAGAAGACAAGTGTTTAAACTTGCACGAGAAATGGTATCAAAGAAGAACAATATGTTCGGAACCATAGCTACAAGGGATCCAATTTAATGACACCGGAAGAATTGCCCAAATGATTAAATATTTTGCAAGAAGCTTCCATGATAAGTTCCACATCAGGTCCATGGGCATGAACACAAAGTTCAAAATTCGACTCCCACTTCTTCAATGCATAACCTTTCATTCACTTCTCATTTTGAAGAAGTTGTAGTGTTGAAATTTTATCTGGCAAAATACCAAAAGAGTATGACTCGTGAAAACCTTCAAGTTCACACATATTAAGGAAGGCATAGGTTCAACCCATCAGGGTCTCTTAGGAACATATAACACAAACTTCAGGAGTAAATAACACAAGCTCGAAAGCAGAGCATGGTTGGTCAATCAGAGGATAGGATTTACCAATGGAGAAAGAACTTCCAAAGTGTTTGAATATCAAGGACGCTATCGGATAAAATCCAACAAGGATCCGGTGGTCCTCAAGGGATCTGATGTGAGCATCGGTACTCAACCAGAGGAAGAAACAATGCAAGGAGATCAGACTATAGAAACAACTGTCTAATTCAAAGCTCAATTGCGAAGGAATTTATGATTTCCAAATCAAGGGATCAAAAGCAAACGTTCTGATCGAAAATGAATAATCTCAATAGACTTAGAAGCACAACCGATCAAGGCATTGATTGGTCAAGAACCAACTCATATTCAAATGGCGTCGAGCGGAAGGATGAATTCTAGGATCGACTTGGGATTCTGACATTCACAACATATTGAATCAACAGACTCAAAATGATAATGACAAGGGATGCCAATAAGATTCACGAGACTTATGGGATTAACCATAATGCAAGCAAACAAAATTTCAAGAGCAATAGGTTCACGAGGATTTTGGAAGATCGAATAGTATTTTGAAGACTTTTGTGAAATACATGAATCAGCGGGGATGAGTCGATACTCGGTGAAGTCACGTAACTATTAGTGAAAGGTATTTACTGCGGCAAGGAATTACAAAGCGATGGTACAAAGGATTCTTAAAAAGTCGGAGAGCAATTGATGTATCTGGTAATAACAAGAAGAAACTCGAATAATTGTATGAACAACAAGTGTATGTCGTTATCCATATGGATATATCGGTAGTAAAGGGAATTGAAAAGCGAGAGGCACAAGGGTCTCGGGAATGATGAAGGTATCTTCAACATCTTACGGTGCAGCCAGCGATCATCTGTGACAAAGGGCTCTCCGGGAGAAGTAATTCACGAGAACCTAGAGTCAGATTTAGTAATATCATTTAACCCGAGTAGAAGAGATAAGAGTCCCGAGTAAAGGTCGAGGGAGTAAAAGATCCTAATACCACCCAAATGGCGGCGTGGGCCCATAAGACACACAACCATGTTAGTAAAAGTTTTGTAATGTCTAGACTCGACTTTGGCCAAGGAGTGTGGAAGGGATTCCCTCAGAGCGATCGGCTCGATACCAACTTGTGGCGCCCGATTCAATAGTACACTAATCATACACGCAAACATATACGATCAGATCGAGGGACTCATGGGAAGATATCACAACACAACTCTAAAATAAAATAAGTCATACAAGCATCATAATACAAGCCGGGGCCTCGAGGGCTCGAATATAAGTTCTCGATCATAGGCAGGTCAGCGGAAGCATCAATATCTGAGTCTGCAGACATAAGTTAACCAAGTTTGCCTTAAGAAGGCTAGCACAAACTAGGATCTGAGATCGAAAGAAGCGCATGCCTCCTGCAGGATCCTCCTAACTACTCACAGTGGTCGTCGGCGGGCTGCGTAGTAGTAAGCACCTCGATGTAGTAGGAGTCATCATCGGCAGTGGCGTCGGCTCACAGGCTCCGACATCTGGTTGCGACAACCAGGTAGAAGGAAAAAGGGGAAAAGAGGAGAAAAGCAATCGTGAGTACTCATCCAAGGTATACATAAACAAGGAGCTACACAACATATGCATGGGTATATGTGTAAGGGCCATATCGGTGGGTGAACTGCGAGAATGCGAGAATAAGAGGGGATAGCTAATCTGTCGAAGACTAAACCACAGCCACCTCCATCTTCCGGCATGTAGAAGAGAGTAGATGGTAAGTTCACCAAGTAGCATTGTATAGCATAATCCTACCCAGTGATCCTCCTCGTTGCCTGTTAGAGAAGCGATCACGGGTTATATCGGCACTTGGAAGGTGTGTTTTATTAAGTATCCGGTTCTAGTTGTCATAAGGTCAGTACAACTCCAAGTAAATCACTGTTACCCAAGATCACGGCTATTGAATAGATAAATTTCCTGCGGGGTGCACCACATAACCCAACCGCTCAATCCCATTTGGCGGACATACTTTCTGGGTCATGCGGCCTCGGAAGATAAACACGTCGCAGCCCACCTAGGCCAGCAGAGAGGTCAGCACGATCTAAACCTAAGCGAGGTGCAGGCCCATTATAGCACACTGCATGTTGCATGGGCGGCTGGAAGCAGAACTAGCCCCCTTAATACAAGAGCAGGCTTACGTTCCAATCTGGCGTGCGCCGCTCAGTCGCTGAAGTCATGAAGGCTTCGGCTGATACCATGACGCCGAGTGCCCATATCTTTCCCACGTAGTTGGTTAGTGCGTATAGACCAAATGGCTAGACTCATATCAAATACCAAGATCTCGTTAAGCATGTTAATGATGTAACCACGGACACCGACCAGGGCCAGGCCCACCTCTCACCTAGGCAGTCTCAACCTGCCCTGTCGCTCCGCCACAAAGATCCACTCGTGGGTACTCCTACGAGCCGACCCGACTTCAGTCACCACAGGTATCATGTAAAGTATATGAGTATATACCCGTGATCACCTCCCGGGTGATCACGGCCCGATAGTATATCAAGGAAGACGGACAAGAATGTAAGGCCACAGATGGAATACTAGCATCCTATACTAAGCTTGTAGGATTGCGGTAAAAGGTAACATGATGTAGCAAGAGGCGGGCTATGCATCGAGGATAGGATTAACGGAAAACATCAACATGCTACACTACTCTAATGCAAGCGTATAGAGAAGAATAGGCGATATCTCGGTGATCAAGGGGGAAGCATGCGGAAGCTCGGTAGAGAGGAGAGGTCGTCAACACCATGAGTCGTCTTGGTAGCAGCGGCGTGGGTCTCGGTGTCTAGCGAGAAGAGGGAAGAAACAATGAATACAATGCAAACAAATGCATAACGATGCATGACAAAGCAAAGCATGATGCTAAGCGTGCCCAATCGTGGTAATAGGTAATCTTGTGAAGGGGAACATCAGGAAAAAGTATTCGGTGTTCAGCGTTTTGAACAGATGAACCGGAGGAAAGATTCTTGAGTTCGATAGGTTAGGGATGTGTGGCGGGCGAGCGGGCTGCTTATCAGATTTGTCTCGTCGTTCTAAGCAACTTTCATGTACAAAGTATTTCCATCCGAGTTACGGATTAAAAGATATGATTTTCAAAAGAATTTATTAATTTCTGGAATTTAATTAATTATTTAATTTAATTCGAAATTGGATTTATGACATCAGAAGTCAATAGGGGTTGACTGGTCAACCTGATCAGTGGGTCCCACTGGTCAGTGACACATTTTAATTAAACATATTAATTAACCTAATGAGGATTAATTAGGGGTGGGCCCCGCTGTCATTGACTGACTAATTAATTACCTAATAGTTTAATTAGTTTAGTTATTTGATTAGTTTAATTAATCAAAATTAATTAAGTTAATTAATTCTGTATTTAATTAATTAATTCATTATTATTGTTATTATTATTTATTTTTTAATTATATTATTATTATTTTATAGCGTTCTCGGTATTTGGAGACTGTTTGTCATAAACCCATAGCATATGGTGGCATTGGTGCAGGTGCAGCGTGGCGCCTGGCGCCAGCCATGAGCTGCCTGCGCCAGGCAGATCAATGGCCTTGAGCAAGGGAGGCAGTGGCCTGGCGTTAGCCGAGGAAAGCGCGAACTGTCGTGGGGAAGCAATGGCAGCAGTAGCAGGCGGTGTCTTGGCGGGAGGCAGCAACAAAAATTTGGACAAGAGGCAGTGCGGCTTTTCGGCGAGCATGGCAGCGTCTGCAGAGAAAGTGGGGCGGCAGCAGGCATCTGTGGCGTCAGCGGCGCTTCATGAGGCAAGGGATAGCGGCGAGGGCAAACACGACAGTGGCAGCCATAGCGGCGAGGGCTGCGAGCACGAGTGCTCAAGCGAAGTGAACGCTGCCTTAATGAGGAGGGGGCTGCTGGGGTGGCCTTGGCGAGGTCAGGCCTTGACGGTAGTTAGTCTTGGCGCCTTTTGTCTTGTGAAGCGAGGGCATATGCCAGCAGTGGACCTGACCGTTAAGCGTGCGTGCATAAATGGCGGCCATGACAGCCAGGGATGGGAGGAGGAAGAGGTGGGAGCCTCACGGCGTCTGTGAGGAGCAGGCGGTGGAGCTTAGGGAGGACAGCGGCGACAACGTGCGTGGGAGGGAGCGGAACCGGTGAGGTGGAGGAGGCGGTCCGGCAAGGGAGCTCTGGCGACAGGCGTGAAGCGGCGTCGAGTATGGCAGGTCGAGGCGAGGATCGGGATCGATCCAGATCAATCGACGAGGGAGTGGGTGTGAGGGGAAAAATGGCTAGGGTTTTGGGGGTTATGGAGAGAGTGGGGGTTGTTTATCTTCTTTTTTGTAGTTTTGTTTTCTATTTTATTCTTTTCCTTTTCTTTATTTTCTCTATTGTTTTAATTCATTTTAAATTATTCGGACATCATGTAAGCGTGGTTCCTTCACCATAAATATCTAGGCATTAATTGGCACACTTGAACATTTTACTTTAATGTTTGAAAAATATTGACGTTGCCATAAATTTCAAATTTGAATTTGAATCGATTTTGAACTATCGTGATTAACAATGATGCAGGGGTGGCGTGGCATCGTTAACATGGGATTATTGTAGCCTAATTATCAGGCGTCACACAAGGGAAGGTGCGACTACCTCCCACCCCCTCTATTTATAGGGTGAAGGGGAGGAGGCCGCCCCTAGATGCATCTAGTGGGGGGCCGGCTAGGAGGGAGACTTGGCCCCAAGCGGTGGGAGGCACCCCTCCCTATGGTTTCAACCCTAGGCTCCTTGGGCCTGGTGAAGGAAATATGCCCTAGAGGCAATAATAAAGTTATTATTTATTTCCTTATATCATGATAAATGTTTATTATTCATGCTAGAATTGTATTAACCGGGAACATAATACTTGTGGGAATAGATAGACAAACAGAGTGTCACTAGTATGCCTCTACTTGACTAGCTCGTTGATCAAAGATGGTTATGTTTCCTAGCCATTTACATGAGTTGTCAATTGATTAATGGGATCACATCAGTAGGAGAATGATGTGATTGACTTGACCCATTCCGTTAGCTTAGCACACGATCGTTTAGTATTCTGCTATTGCTTTCTTCATGACTTATACATGTTCCTATGACTATGAGTTTATGCAACTCCTGTTTACTGGAGGAACACTTTATGTGCTACCAAAGCGTCCTGGCAATGGCTGGGTGATTATCTTGATTGCTCTCAGGTGTCTCAGAAGGTACTTGCTGGGTTGGCGTATTTCGAGATTAGGATTTGTCCTCCGATTGTCGAAGAGGTATCTCTGGGCCCTTTCGGTAATGCACATCACTTAAGCCTTGCAAGCATTGCAACTAATGAGTTAGTTGCGGGATGATGTATTCTGAACAAGTAAAGAGACTTGCAGTAGCGAGGTTGAACTAGGTATTTAGATACAAGCGATCGAATCTCGGGCAAGTAACATACCGATGACAAAGGAACAACGTATGTTGTTATCTTGATCTGACCGATAAAGATGTGTCTAAACCGGCGGATCTCGGGTAGGGGTCCCGAGCTGTGCGTCTAGGCGGATGGTAACGGAGACAAGGGACACGATGTTTTACCCAGGTTGGGCCCTCTCGATGGAGGTAATACCCTACTCTGCTTGATTAATATTGATGATATGGGTAGTACAAGAGTAGATCTACCACGAGATCAAGGAGGCTAAACCTAGAAGCTAGCCTATGGTATGATTGTTGTTAGTCCTATGGACTAAAACCTCCGATTTATATAGACACCGGATAGGTTAGGGTTACAGTGGGTTACAAGGTAGGAGATCTACATACCCGTGTCGCCAAGCTTGCCTTCACGCCAAGGAAAGTCCCATCCGGACACAGGACAAAGTCTTCAATCTTATATCTTCATAGTCTTGGAGTCGGCGCGATGATAGTCAGGCTATCCGGACACCCCTAGTCGAGGACTCCTCGGTAGCCCTGAACCAGGCTTCAATGATGACGAGCGGCGTGCATATTGTCTTGACATTGCAAAGGCGGGTTCTTCTTCGAATACTTTATAGAAGGTTTTGAACACAAGGATAGTGTCGGCTCTGCAAAACAAGTTCCACATACCACCGTAGAGAGAATAACTTTTGCACGGATCTGCTGGCGTATTCATGGCGTGACATCACACCACAGCCAGGCCTTTATATGAATCGTTTTTCTTGTTCCACCTCGGTAGCGTTTAGCGGCGGTTTCCTTAGCACGTCTTTATCGAAGCATAGATCGTGCCCCTTATTCAGGATTCTCATCAAATCTGACGTGGGTAACCCAACGTACTGTTAGCACGCCTCCTCTATCGGCGAGTCCTAATCGACCACGGGAGGGCTCTTGGTATTCAACCTCTTTATAATGAGACCAAGGCCCTCTTATTTTTACACCCTCCATCGAGTTAGCCTCGCTTGAGTTCTAACACCCAAAGCTTGATTTAGGCGCTTGGACCTTCGACAATGTCGGCTCCGACCAACAGCGATGGATGGCTTCTTCCGTCCGAGAAGAAGATGTGCTAAAGCTCCGAGGCGCCCGGTGTCGGCCGGTGAGATTTCACAGGCTGCTGCTCGGGGCAGGTCATTCCCACTCGAGCCCGGTGAGGCGTGGTGTTCATGTCACACTTCCTTGAGGTTTAGGCTTCCCGATGGATCCCTTTGTCTTGGGGCTCATGTTTTATTATGGGCTGGATTTCCATGACTTGAATCAGGAGTCCATCCTCCATATCTCATCATTCATTGTCGTATGTGAGGCCTTCCTCCATATTACCCCTCACTTTGGATTGTGGCTCAAGACCTTCAAGGTGGAGCCAAAGATGATCGAGGGCAACAAGCGAGAAGTCTTGGAGGGCGGTCATAAGCAAGTGTCTTGATGCTCCATGGCCGAGGCTCTTTTCAAGAGGAGCTTGGTTTGTGCAGCGGGGTGGTTTTATATCACCGCTCTCGGGGGCACCAAATGGGTGCCGCTTCCGCCTTCGCTCAGGTCCACCCAGCGGCTAGCGTCATGGGTCAACAAGGGGCTCGGTTGGGGCCGTCCAAGGGCGTTCCTCATTGCGGGACCGTATTAGAGACCTCAAGAAGAGATCAATCTGGTCGTGAGTGGCGCGGGTTATGTTGATCTGGCGCCTTACGCCTGCAAGCGTCGCCCCCCTCAAATGCGTGGGAATTTAATCCGGAGGGACTCGAGCTCTCCAACATTTTATGGGTCTGCGCCCGTGGAGATGTATAAACTGTTCTTGGATCACAAGAAGTGTCGGACTGGCCCGGGGCATAAGACTAAGCTGCAATCGCCCGGATACTCAAGTAAGTAGTCCTATGCCGGACAGGCTGTCCGTTCATTTATCGTAAACTTGCCCTTAAAGGAGCTGTTTCTTGAGCAGGAGTGGATAGCGAAGAGCAAAGTTGATAAGGTGTCGGCTCCCCTCCGGAGACCACGCGGATCCCATGCTGATCAAGATGTTGAAGGCGCGCCTTTTAAAGAAGGCAAAGGGGGGCGAGGGAAGCAACTGCCTCCTCGAAGGAGGCTTCGAGGAAGGAGGGATCAAAGTCCCACTCTCCAAGGAGATAAGAGGACCGCTTTGGAAGATCCAGTCAAGGCCTCAAGAGGAAAGAAATCTTCGTCGGAGAGTCGTGCTGGGAAGTAACCCAGCCGCTATTTCCCCAAGGATCAGCCCTCCAATGAGCCGTAACTAAAAAGAAGGGTCTTGTAAATAAGGAACATCCTGCATTTATTTACGAAGATAACTTGAAATTGTACCTTGTAGTTGGGATCTCAGCCCATCTCAGTGAGCTCGTCTTGAGGATCTTCTTTGGAAATGATGGAGGCAAGCGCCTCCACCTGTCGCACCTTCATGTGAGGCGGACGACCACGAGGTGTCGTCGCGGAGGGTTCCCAGGTCGGCGGGGCAGGTCAGCGCCAAGCGGCATCTTGATCGGAGGTTGAAGGATCTGCTTGGGCGGCGGCTATATCGAGAAGATCACCGTGCTCTAATGGATACCGTGATTTAAAAATTACATCCGCTGAGGCGGATTGCATAAACCCTTGAAGCTTCGTTGGCGGGGTTCAAAGATGCATAAAAATGATGTACCTTTGTGAGTTATGCATATAGAATCGCCTGTATAGATAGTAGCCCTGAGACTCGGTATGTTGTCAAAATTGACAGCGTGCGAGATCATAATCTCGATTATAACATATCGCGCTCCTAAATAGGTGGCGGGCGTCCGATGGCCAGCGGATGATGAATATGCGAACTAAGCGGCAACTTGATGAAGCGGATCACGGACATCGTATTGGTCAATAAGCGGTTTGTGAGTCACAAGGTATCACGACTTCTCTGCGGACACACTGGTAAAGGGAGCTTGGCGCCCATGCCTTACTACTTGTATGCTTAATGCAGGTGGTGCGCTCTTGTGGAGGAGCTTGGTGGAACTCGCCCGAGCTAAAACAAGCGAAATAATGTCGGCGCTTTAAGGCGGCGAAGAGCTAAAAGCGAGCGGGCTGCTCACTTGACGCGAGAGGAAATGGCGATATGGCCATAAAGTTGAAGAATACTACCGACCGCTGCGAGGTTCTTGAAAAAAACGTCAAAGCGGAGCAAGAGGGCTGAGAAAGGCCACCGCCGAATCAAGGATGCCGTTCGCTTTGAGAGCTGCCAAGGAGGATCTGAGTCGGGCCGGGGCTATTGCGGTGGAAAACCGTTTACGCTGCGGAGAAATATCACGGATCGAAGTATGCTCGGTTGGACAAGTTGTGGAGTTGGAGGATGCTTATCTGGACTTAGCGGCGGCGCTGCGAACCGCGATTGAGCACTTCGAGGCAAAAGGGGCACGAAGGAAGAGCTATATTAGTCGCATTCCATAGTCGGGCGTCCTCTTCCGTTGAGCGATCGGTTGGCGAATGGCGAGCTGAATCGATTATCCGGACTTGTCATGAAGCATGTCATGACTCATTTGTGGCAAGGCGGACCCAGCCGAAGAGTTATTTTGGTTTAGTGCAGCAGTTCCTTGAGTGCGGTACAGCGTATCGGCGCAATGGCGGTCGGCATGTATTGAGGGCGCGGATGGCTCTGGCCCGTGTCAAGACATCTTTGGCGGAGATGAAGGCCTGACGTTGCATCCCTAGATTGGACGAAGCGAGTACTGCGAGCACTATTTTGAGAAGTCTGCGAGCGCTTGTTTAATAGAGGCGCGATGCTCGAAGGATATTATGTTTAAATGACATGTATGATTTGTGAAAACAATGTTTCAATATAATATAAGAGCTTTTTATACTTGTGTGTTCAAGTAGTAAACTACTCCTGTGCAGCCGTTGATGTATATGTATATATAACACGAAAGATGGCAGTCCTTGGCTTGACCCCCATGCACATAGTGCGGGGTGTTTACAAAAGAAGGCGCTTTTCACATAATCAACGTCTTGGTCCTGTTAGGAGGTGGTAGCGTAGCAAACTAGGACAGCGGACTATAATGCTTTATCACTTTCACTTAGCCATAGGAGTTCGGTGGGGCTACAATATAGCCCACGAGGGCACCCCTCTCATGGTCGGCGTGCGTATGTGCTGACCAAAAATGGTCCCGTTAATCTGGAGAATTCTAAACATTCGGTGAGTCATCGAGTGGTTGACCAGTCTCTTGCTATATCATGACGAGTTAGTTTTGGCTTTCTCTCTTGAGGTGCTCGCTTGCGGCGAACGAGGCACAATCGCGATAGTTCTCCTGATGTCGCGTTAGCCGATAGAAGGGCGTAAGGCAGCAAAACACAGGGCGGAGCAAACCCAACATTTGACCAAAGACATGATTGAGCTGATGCATATAAGGCCTAACTTCGAGGCGCGAACACTCCCTAAGGTATTCGGTCTTTATAAAGGGGCAGAATAATGCCCTAAGCCCTTTGTGTCGGTACGCAAAAATTCTGGTGCGGCCGATGCCAAAAGCCAGACCTCCTCCTCGGTTATAGTGAGAAGCGGGGATGTATATCAACAAGAGCAGTAAAAAAGGTTTACGCGGGTCTTAATCTGAAAAGAATCCTTACAGCGGGTCCCTCTTGCGTCTGCTTTGTGTCTCCGTTGTGCGTATCATGGGCGGGTGTGTACGTTGTTCATCTGTAAAGAGAGGAACTTAGTTGAAAAGAAAAGGGATCGTGCGAAAAATGTACTTTACATTAAATAAGCATGCGATTAGAAGTGAATAAAATTGAGCTTTATTGTCTCTTGTTGTACATCGTGCAACCTTATGCGAGGGTATGCGCTAGTAGGCGCGGACTCGTCTAGCCGTGTCGGGGTTGAATTACCTATTCAGTGCTTTGTTTAGCGGGCGGATTGGCGTGGGGCTGTCAAGGCAGCCTCGCATTCTTCCGTGCTCGAGTAACATAATACTCCTTTTAATGAGATGATGCGCGTGGACGGGCATTTTAAGTGTAAGAGATGCATAATGCGGTATTGCGTTAAAGCGGTAGCTTGGCGTCCCAATAGTGCTTGATGGCTACTTTTAAATGGGGCGACATGGAAGACTAACTTTTACGACGGAAGTTGTCGGATGAACGAACACAACTTCTAGCAGTAGGAGCCCATCTGATGGGCATATGGGCCGACATTACCCTTTAAAGGAGGTGTTGCTATGGCGAATTTTGGTTGGGTCTATCCCCATCATGCGGATTGTGTCACGATATATCAGGTTTATGTCCTTTGCCGCCATCCATGAGGACTTGTGTAAATTGGAATCCGTCAATTATAGGATCCAATATCAAGGCAGTCCATCCTGCGTTAGGATACTTTGGAATAGTCACGATAGTCGAAGGTGATTGGTTTTGACAACCAGTGTTGATACTCCGCTAGGGTAGTTTGTCGGCGGCGCATTTAAGTGGCCGCCGCTCTGTTTTTCCTTTGATCACGTGAAGTGAGTTTACTGTTTTAACCTCTTGTGGGAAATTCTTTTGTTTTCGGGGCTCTGCTTGTGGTGCTCGTCATCATCTTCACTTGGTGTCTCGAGCCCCTTGTGTTGGCGTTAGTGCATCGGACTGTTTGAAGACCCAACAATCTCTGTGGGTATGGTTTGCGGGCCTCCAGAATCTTGTGGATTTGACATACCTTGTCCAAGATTTTGTTTAAGTTGGATAGCTCATCGTTATTGTCCTTAAGGGCAGTTTTTATTATTCTGCCGTGAGCTTTTGAATCCGGCGTTATTTGCGGCGCTCTTTGGACCGTTCCCTTGTCTGCTTTGGTCCTTGTTGCGCCGTGGTTTCCCATTTCCATCCACGACTTGGATGTACTGTTGGGAATATGCCTAGAGGCAATAATAAAAGGATTATTATATTTCAATGTTCATGATAATTGTCTTTTGTTCATGCTATAAATGTATTATCCGGAAATCGTAATACTGCGTGTGAACACTAAGACCCAATGAGTCCTAGTGAGCCTCTAGTTGACTAGCTCGTTGTGATCAATAGATAGTCATGGTTTCACGACTATGGACATAGGATGTAGTTGATAGCGAGATCACATCATTAGGAGAATGATGTGATGGACAAGACAATCATAAGCATAGCATAAAGATCGTATAGTTCGTTTGCTAGAAGCTTTGCCAATGTCAAGTATCTATTCCTTCGACCATGAGATCGTGTAACTCCTGGTTACCGTAGGAGTGCCTTGGGTGTATCAAGCGTCTGGCGTGGCTGGGTGACTATAAAGGTGCATTACGGTATCTCGAAAGTATACATTGGGTTGACACGGATCGAGGCTGGGATTTGTCACTCCGTGTATGGCGGAGAGGTATCTCTTAGGCCCCTCGGTAATGCATCATCATAATGAGCTCAATGTGACCAAGGTGTTGTACGGGATCATGCATTCTGATGCGAGTAAAGTGACTTGCCGAGGCGAGGCTGAACAAGGTATTGGGATACCGTCGATCGGGTCTCGGGCAAATGCGATACCGATTGACAAAGGAATTGTATCTGAGGGTTTGATCGAATCCTCGACATCGTGGTTCAACCGATGAAATCATCGAGGAGCATGTAGACCAACATGGATATCAGACCCGCTGTTGGTTATTGCCGAGAGTCGTCTCGGTCATGTCTGCGTGTCTCCCGAACCGTAGGGTCTACACATAAGGTTCGGTGGCGCTAGGGGTTTGTAGGAAGTCAAGTATGTGACCACGAATGTTGTTGAGTCCGGATGAGATCCGGACGTCACGAGGAGTTCGGAAGGTCGGAGGCAAAGAATAATATATAGGAAGTGGTGTTTGACCATCGGGAAAGTTTGGGGTTTCGGTAAAATCTGGGACCACGGAAGGTCAGGGGTCCACAGGTGGGGCCACCCATCCGGAGGGCCCTATGGGCGAAGGGAAGGAACCAGCCACAAGGGGCTGGTGCCCCCTAGGCCCACCCCTAGCCTAGGGTTGAAACCCTAGGGGTGAAGCGCCCACAGCAGGGGCACTCCACCCCCTTGGCCGCCGCCCCCCCTTGTAGATTGGATCTACAGGGGGCCGGCCACCCCCCTGGGGGGCCTATATAAAGGGGGGGAGGGAGGGGGGCTGCTATACACACATCCCAAGGCGCAGCCCCTCCCCTCCCCAACACATCTCCTCCTCCGTAGAGCTTGGCGAAGCCCTGTCGGAGTACGTCGGAGTACTGCTTCTCCACCATCATCACGCCGTCGTGCTGCCGGTGGAGCTGTCTTCCTCAACCTCTCCTTCCCCCTTGCTGGATCAAGAAGGAGGAGGCGTCGATCGTCCGTGCGTGTGTTGAGCGGAGGTGCTGTCCGTTCAGCACTTGGCATCGGTGATCTGAATCACGTTCGAGTCGACTCCATCATCACCTTGCAAGCTTCATACCGCGATCTACAAGTGGTATGTAGATGTTATCTCTCTCCGTTACTCGTTGTAGATGAACTCATAGATGGATCTTGGTGAAGCCGTGGGAAAATTTTAATTTTCTAGCGTTCCCCCATGATGGCATCATGAGCTAGGTCTATCGTAGTTCTCTAATGCAGAGTAGAACACAATTTGTTGTGGGCGTTGATCTTGTCATCTTACTTGCCTCTACTAGTCTTTTCTTGCTCAGCGGTATTGTGGGATGAAGCGGCCGGACCAACCTTACGTGCGCTTCGTGAGACCGGTTCCACCGGTGACATGCACTAGTTGCATAAGGTGGCTGGCGGGTCTGTCTCTCCACTTTAGTTGGGCGGAATCGATGAACAGGGCCCTTATGAAGGGTAAATAGAAGTTGACAAAATCACGTTGTGGTGATTCGTAGGTAAGAAAAAGCGTTCTTGCTAGAACCCAATGGCAGCCACGTAAAAGATGCAAACAACAACTAGAAGGCGTCTAACTTGTTTTGCAGCGATTGATCATGTGATGTGATATGGCGAAGTTGTGATGAATGTTGAATTGTGATGTATGAGATCATGTTCTTGTAATAGGATTCACGACTTGCATGTCGATGAGTATGACAACGGCGGGAGCCATAGGAGTTGTCTTTATTTTTTGTATGACCTGCGTGTCATTGAAGAGCATCATGTAAACTACTTTACTTCATTACTAAGCGCGTTAGTCATAGAAGTAGAAGTAGTCGTTAGCGTGACAACTTCATGAAGACACGATGATGGAGATCATGATGATGGAGATCATGGTGTCAAGCCGGTGACAAGATGATCATGGAGCCCGAAGATGGAGATCAATGGAGCTTGATGATATTGGCCATATCATGTCACAACTATATAATTGCATGTGATGTTTATTATGCTTTTACATCTTGTTTACTTAGGACGGCGGTAGTAAATAAGATGATCCCTTAAAATTTCAAAGTGTTCTCCCTAGCGTGCACCGTTGCTACGGTTAAATCGTTTCTAAGCACCGCGTGATGATGGGTGTGATGGATCCTTACGTTCACATACAGCGGGTGTAAGACAGTTTTACACAGCGAAAACACTTAGGGTTAACAGCGAGCCTAGCATGTGCAGACATGGCCTCGGAACACGGAGACCGAAAGGTCGAACACGAGTCGTATGGAAGATCGATCAACATGGAGATGTTCACCGGCGATGACTAGTCCGTCTCACGTGATGATGGGACACGGGCTGGTCGACTCGGATCGTGTAAACACTTAGATGACTAGAGGATGTCTAATCTAAGTGGGAGTTCATAATTTTGATTAAGAACTTTATTATCATGAACTTAGTCTAAAACCTTTGCAAATATGTCTTGTAGATCAATGGCCAGCGCTAATGTCAACATGAACTTCAGCGTTCCTAGAAAACCAAGCTGAAAGATGATGGCAGCAACTTCTCGGACTGGGTCGGAACGAGATCATCCTCATAGCTGCCGAAACAATATGTCCTAGAAGGACCGCTAGGTGCCGCTCCGTCGAAGAACCCGGGCGTTATGAGCGGCAGCAAACTTCGTCTTGATGATTACTCCCTCGTTCGATGCGGCATGCTCTCTGACTTAGAACCGGGGCTCCAAAAGCGTTTTGAGCATCACGGAGCATATGAGATGTTCGAAGAGCTGAAACTAGTTTTCCAAGCTCATGCCGGGTCGAGAGATATGATGTCTCCGACAAGTTCTGGTTGTAAGATGGAGGAGAACAGTTACATCGATGAACACATCACGAAGATATGCAGGTTGCCTTTCGTATGACCCAGTTGAATATTAACCTCCAGATAGGCGGTCATTGACAGAATCCTCGATCGCTCCACCAAGCTACAAGAGCTTTGTGATGAACTACAACATGCGGGGATGGTAAAGACCATTCTGAAGTGTTCTCGATCTTTGAAGTCGTGAGAGGCTGAAATCAGAAAGAACATCAAGTATTGATGGTCAATAAGACCACTAAGTTCAAGAAGGGCAAGGGTAAGAAGAACTTCAAGAAGGGCGGCAAAGATGTTGCGGCGCAGTAAGCTTGTTGCGGGAAGAAGTCAAAGAATGGACCCAAGCACGAGGTGAGTGCTTTTATTGCAAGGGAAGGGAACCTTTGGGCGGAACTGCCCCAAATACTTAGCGGATAAGAAGGCAGCAAAACCAAGGTATATTTGATATACATGTAATTGATGTGTACCTTACCATTACTCGTAGTAACTCACAGGTATTTGATACGGTGCCGTTGCTCACATATGTAACTCACGGCGGGAGCTGCGGAATAAGCGGAGGCTGGCGAAGGGCGAGGTGACGATCTTGGCGTCGGGAATGGTTCCAAGGTCGATGTGATGCGCCGTCGACACGCTGCCTCTACATTTACCTACGGGATTAGTTTTAAACCTCAATAATTGTTATTTAGTGCCAAGTTTGAGCATGAACATTGTATCTGGATCTCGTTTGATCACGAGATGGCTACTCATTTAAGTCTGAGAATAATGGTTGTTCGATTTATATGAGAGATATGTTTTATGGTCATGCTCCAGATGGTCAATGGTTTATTCTTAATGAATCTCGGCGTAATATTACACATGTTCATAATGTGGATGCCAAAAGATGTAAAGTTGATAACGATAGTCCCACATATTTGTGCACTTGCCGCCTTGGTCACATTGGTGTCAAGCGCATGAAGAAACTCCATCTTGATGGACTTTTAGAGTCTCTTGATTATGAATCGTTTGACACATGCGAACCTTGCCTCTTGGGCAAGATGACCAAGACTCCGTTCTCGGAACAATGGGCGAGCAACCAACTTGTTGGAAATCATACATACCGATGTATGCGGTCCAATGGCGTTGAGGCTCATGGAGGATATCGTTATGTTCTCACTCTCACTTGATGACTTGAGTAGATATGGGTATGTCTACTTAATGAAACACAAGTCTGAGACCTTTGAAAAGTTCAAGGAATTTCAGAGTGAGGTAGAGAATCAACGTGACCGTAAGATAAAGTTCTCTGATCAGATCGTGGGGAGAATACTTAAGTCACAATTTGGTACACACTTAAGGAAATGTGGAATCGTTTCACAACTCACGCCGCTGGAACACCTCAATGAAGCGGTGTGTCGAGCGTCGTGTCGCACTCTATTGGATATGAGTGCGGTCTATGATGTCTCTTACCGATTTACGCTATCATTTTGGGGATCGCTCTAGAGACAGCTACATTCACTTTAAATAGGGCACCGTCTAAATCCGTTGAGGCGACACCGTATGAATTATGGTTTGGGAAGAAACCTAAGCTGTCGTTTCTAAAAGTTTGGGGATCACGATGCTTATGTCAAGAAACTTCAACTGAAAGCTCGAACCCAAGTCGGAAAAATCGTATTCATAGGATACCCTAAGGAAGCTATCGGGTATACCTTCTACTTAAGATCGAAGGCAAGATCTTTGTTGCCAGAACGGATGCTTTTTAGAGAAGAGTTTCTCGAAAAGAAGTAAGTGGGAGGAAAGTAGAGCTCGATGAAGTACTACCTCTCGAGCAGGAAAGTGGTGCAGCGCGAAACCGTTCTGTAATGCCCACACCAAGCGAAGAGAAAAGCGTTGATGATGATCAAGGTACCGGATCAAGCTACTCTTGAACCGAAGGTCCACAAGGACACGTTCCGCACAGTGATACGGCAACCTGTCATGGAAATCATGTTGCTGAACAACGATGAACCTTGAACTATGAAGAAGCAATGGCGGGCCCGATTCCAACAAATGGCTTGAGGCCATGAAATCCGAGATAGAATCCATGTATGAAAACAAAGTATGGACTTTGACAGACTTGCCCGATGATCGTGACGATAGAAAATAAATGGATTTTTAAGAAGAAGGCGGATAGCGGATGGTAATGTTACCATCTATAAAGCTCGACTTGTCGCTAAGGGTTATCGACAAGTTCAAGGGATTGACTCTGACGAGACATTCTCTCCGTGGCGAAGCTTAAGTCCGTCCGAATCATGTTAGCAATTACCGCATACTATGATTATGAGATATGGCAGATGGGCGTCAAAGCGGCATTCCTTAATGGACATCTTAAGGAAGAGCTGTATATGATGCAGCGGAAGGTTTTGTCGATCCTCGAGCGCTAACAAAGTATGCAAGCTCGGCGATCCATTTATGGACTGGTGCAAGCATCTCGGAGTTGGAACATTACGCTTTGATGAGATGATCAAAGCGTTTGGGTTATATCAGACTTATGGAGAAGCCTGCGTTTACAAGAAAGTGAGTGGGAGCTCTGTAGCATTTCTCCTATTATATGTAGATGACATACTCTTGATGGGAAATGATCTGAAACTCTGGACAACATCAAGGCCTACTTGAACAAGTGTTTTTCAATGAAGGACCTTGGAGAAGCTGCTTATATATTAGGCATCAAAATCTATAGAGATAGATCGAGGCGCCTCATGGGTCTTTCACAAAGCACATACCTTGATAAGATTTTGAAGAGGTTCAAAATGGATCAGTCCAAGAAGGGTTCTTGCCTATGTTACAAGGTGTGAAAGGCTCAGCTCGGTCACCGACCTGACAAAAGATAAAGAAGAGATGAGTGTCATCCCTATGCTTCAGCCATAGGATCTATTATGTATGCCATCTTTGTGTACGGACCGATGTAAACCTTGCCGTAAGTTTGGTTGCAAGATACCAAAGTAACCCGGCAAGGAACAACTGAACAGCGGTCAAGAATATCTGAAGTACACGAAAAGGACAAAGGACATGTTTCTCGTTTATGGAGGAGGCGAAGAGCTCGGCGTAAAGGTTACGTCGGGCTAAGCCGACTCAGATCTGGATGACTCTAAGTCACAAACCGGATCGTGTATATGTTGAATGGTGGAAGCGATGGCTGGTGCGGCTGCAAGCGAGGCGTCGTGGCGGGATCTCGTGTGAGCGGAGTACATGGCAGCCTCGGAGGCAGCGCATGAAGCAATTTGGGTGAAGGAGTTCATCACCGACCTAGGAGTCATACCCAATGCGTCGGGGCCGATCAAACTCTTCTGTGACAACCTTTGGAGCTATTGCCCTAGCCAAGGAGCCAGGTTTCACAAGAAGACCGAGCACATCAGCGTCGCTTCAACTCCATCCGTGAAAATGTTCAAGATGGAGACATAGAGATTTGCAAAGTGCACACGGATCTGAATGTCGAGATCCGTTGACTAAACCTCTCTCGGCGTGCAAAACATGATCAACACGAACTCTATGGGTGTTAGATTCATCACAATGTAACTAGATTGGTGACTCTAGTGCAAGTGGGAGACTGTTGGGAATATGCCCTAGAGGCAATAATAAAAGGATTATTATATTTCAATGTTCATGATAATTGTCTTTTGTTCATGCTATAAATGTATTATCCGGAAATCGTAATACTGCGTGTGAACACTAAGACCCAATGAGTCCTAGTGAGCCTCTAGTTGACTAGCTCGTTGTGATCAATAGATAGTCATGGTTTCACGACTATGGACATAGGATGTCGTTGATAACGAGATCACATCATTAGGAGAATGATGTGATGGACAAGACCGATCATAAGCATAGCATAAAGATCGTATAGTTAGTTTGCTAGAAGCTTTGCCAATGTCAAGTATCTATTCCTTCGACCATGAGATCGTGTAACTCCTGGTTACCGTAGGAGTGCCTTGGGTGTATCAAGCGTCTGGCGTAAGCTGGGTGACTATAAAGGTGCATTACGGTATCTCCGAAAGTATCATTGGGTTGACACGGATCGAGGCGGGATTTGTCACTCCGTATGGCGGAGAGGTATCTCTTAGGCCCTTTCGGTAATGCATCATCATAATGAGCTCAATGTGACCAAGGTGTTGTACGGGATCATGCATTCTGATGCGAGTAAAGTGACTTGCCGAGAGCGAGGTGAACAAGGTATTGGGATACCGTCGATCGGGTCTCGGGCAAATGCGATACCGATTGACAAAGGAATTGTATACAGGGTTTGATCGAATCCTCGACATCGTGGTTCAACCGATGAAATCATCGAGGAGCATGTAGAACCAACATGGATATCAGGACCCGCTGTTGGTTATTGCCGAGAGTCGTCTCGGTCATGTCTGCGTGTCTCCCGAACCCGTAGGGTCTACACATAAGGTTCGGTGGCGCTAGGGTTTGTAGGAAGTCAAGTATGTGACCACGAATGTTGTTGAGTCCGGATGAGATCCGGACGTCACGAGGAGTTCGGAAGGGTCGGAGGCAAGAATAATATATAGGAAGTGGTGTTTGACCATCGGGAAAGTTTGGGGTTTCGGTAAAATCAGGGACCACGGAAGGTCAGGGGTCCACAGGTGGGGCCACCCATCCGGAGGGCCCCATGGGCGAAGGGGAAGGAACCAGCCCACAAGGGCTGGTGCGCCCCTAGGCCCACCCCTGCGCCTAGGGTTGAAACCCTAGGGGTGAGGCGCCCACAGCTTGGGGCCTCCACCCCCTGGCCGCCCCCCTTGTAGATTGGATCTCTGGGGCAGCCACCACAGGGGCCTATATAAAGGGGGAGGGAGGGGGCTGCTATACACACATCCCAGGCGCAGCCCTCCCTCCCAACACATCTCCTCCTCCGTGAAGCTTGGCGAAGCCACAGCCAGATCTTGCTTCTCCACCATCATCACGCCTGTCGTGCTGCCCGGTGGAGCTGTCTTCCTCAACCTCTCCTTCCCCTTGCTGGATCAAGAAGGAGGAGGCGTCGATCGTCCCGTCGTGTGTTGAGCAGCGGAGGTGCTGTCCGTTCAGCACTTGGCATCGATGATCTGAATCACGTTGATGCGACTCCATCATCACCTTGCAAGCTTCATACCGCGATCTACAAGTGGTATGTAGATGTTATCTCTCTCCGTTACTCGTTGCTTAGATGAACTCATAGATGGATCTTGGTGAAGCCGTGGAAAAATTTTAATTTTGCAGCGTTCCCCAACATGTACTTGGGTATTTGGTCTTTGCATCTTGCTAGCCAGCTATCCTCTCCCCGCACAAAGCGGGTCATGAGGCTTGTTAATGCGGCCATGGTTCTCGGCTTCTCTTGGCGAGGTGTGCAGTGAGCCATTACGTCTCGGACGTTGTGTTTGAAAGCTGCTAAGGCTTGGCGTCAGGACGGTCGACTATTTAGTTCTTTTGGTGAGAACCTGTTCGAATTCTTGAGCTGACTCTCGGGTTGTTGAGTTATATGACTTAAATAAATGCGCATCGGAGGACGGACATAAGTCCCTCGAAATTTGCGAAAAGCATCCTCAAGCTCTTCCCAACTTCCAAAGGTATTTTGGGAGGCCTTTGAGCCAATGCCGGGCTGGCCCTTTGAGCTTAAGGGTAAGTATTTTATGGCGTGGAGATCATCTCCTCTAGCCATGTGTATGTGGAGATATAGTCCTCAATCCAGACTCGAGTGCATTGTTCGTCGTATGCCTCTATGTTTACGGGTTTGAATCCTTTGGAATTCATGATCCGGCACCTCATCGGTGAAACACGGGGTGTGCTGGCGCCCCTATATTTGGGTCTTGCCGTGATGTTGGATATTTGGCATGTTGCATTGCTTTGAAGAGCTTGCTTTCTCGGCCCATAGATGGACCTAAGCTGGGCCATCCTTTTGATGTGAATCCTTATGTGGATCGCGTGCCGGCTTGTGTCTTGGCGCCATTTGCCGCTCTCTTTTTGCCGTGGGGTCATCCATCCGCCGGGTGGCCTTCTTACTTTTTGATTGTGGGGCTCAATGGCCTCCTCATCAAGTCGAGGCGATAGTTTTCTCTTTGGGTAGCTCTTTGTTGTTGTCGCCATATTTGTCTGCGGTGTTGAGTACTTTGCTCCATCTGATTACTGAGTGCATCTTCCGCTATTTTGAGCTTCGCTTCGCTTTTTCGAGGCTACAGCTTGATGGCGGCGAGCCTTGTGGAGGTTATTCTGCTCCAACAATTTGTCGGCGTGAGATCGTCCGATTTGGGCGGATTGTTTATCAAGTTGTCTGTTGGACGGTTGCTTTCGATGGCATGTTCGTTATCCACGGTTAGCCCTGCTCTATGGCTGGGTCTTTGTTGGCGGGACTTGGTGCAGCGTTTACGTTGCCGTTTGGCCCCTTTTAGAGGATTTATCCCGTGGCTTCCGTTGTTCCTCGTCTTCATTTCCTTTAGGTGTATCCACCGTGTATACATCATGGGATGAGGTGCTTGTCCAGCGTCCTATAGGAGCTGGTTCATGGTTGTCTCCTACATCGTCGTCCATACCGTCAATGTCTTCGGAGTCAAAATCGAGCACGTCGTGTAAGCTTTCGAAAGTGGCTACGAAGTGGCTGGTGGGTGGGCGTTGAATTTCTTCGTCGTCCGCATCCCAACCTTCCTGACCGTAGTCCGGCCATGGCTCTCCGGATAAAGAGAGACTTTAGTGAATTCAGGATGTCGCAAAGGCGAGTGCTGAAAGATGTCATGACAGTGAACTCCATGACCGGCGCCCGATCGGATTCGATTGGTAGAGGCGCGGAGGTTGAGTCGGAGAGAGTCCGGCACACAGGAGTCATGGTCTTTGCAAGGACGAGGATTGTGTTCAGCTTAGTTGCGGTAGAGATTTCAGCCCCGGTGGTGTCCAACCAACCATCCTCGATCGGCGAGATCGGCTCGAATCAATGTTGGGGCGGACACTAATCTTGACCTCGGGACCTTTGTTCGTGGCGAGTTAGATCATGCCCATCGAGACAGTGCGGCGTGCTTGGCTGTGGCTCAAATCCGTCGAAGATCAAGTCTCCGCGGATGTCGGCCGTATAGTTCAACTTTCCAAATCTAACTTTGATGGCGGCGTAGCTTCGATCTGCTCGGATGGCCAAGTGAATTGGCCCATGATTGCAAAGCCGCCGAATCTGAAGATCTGTCCGGGGAGAAAAGTCTCGCCCTAGACCGCGTCGTTGTTGATGATCGAAGGAGCCATCAGGCCTATAGGTGACGACACAGAGGAACTCTCGATGAAAGCACCAATGTCGGTGTCAAAACCGGCAGATCTCGGGTAGGGGGTCCCGAACTGTGCGTCTAGGCGGATGGTAACAGGAGACAAGGGACACGATGTTTTTACCCAGGTTCGGGCCCTCTCGATGGAGTAATACCCTACTCCTGCTTGATTAATATTGATGATATGGGTAGTACAAGTAGATCTACCAAAAGATCAAGGAGGCTAAACCCTAGAAGCTAGCCTATGGTATGATTGTTGTTAGTCCTACGGACTAAAACCCTCCGGTTTATATAGACACGGATAGGTTAGGGTTACAAGTCGGTTACAAAGGTAGGAGATCTACATATCCGTATCGCCAAGCTTGCCTTCCACGCCAAGGAAAGTCCCATCCGGACACGGGGCGAAGTCTTCAATCTTATATCTTCATAGTCTTGGAGTCGGCGCGATGATAGTTAGGCTATCCGGGCACCCCTAGTCGAGGACTCCCTCAATCTTGAAGAATATGTAGGAGCCAATATGAGCATCCAGGTTCCGCTATAGGTTATTGGCCGGGGCGTGTCTCGATCATGTCTACATAGTTCTCGAACCCGTAGGGGTCTGCAACAAAGTTTGATGCGGTTATATTATGAGTATATATGTTTTGATGTACGAAGGTTGTTGATCCGGATGTGATCACGGACATAACGAGGAGTCTCGAAATGGTGAGACATGGAGATTGATATATTGGACGACTATATTGAGACACGGAATGGTTCTAGGGGTTATCGGATATATCCGAAGTGCGAGGGGATTCTGGAACCCCAGGGGATTAATGGGCCTATATGGACCTTAGTGGAGAAAGAGGAGGCGGCCGGGGCAGTCGCGCGCCCCTCCCCTCTAGTCCAGGTGGACAAGGAGGTGGGGCGGCGCCCCTTTCCTTCTTCTCCTCCTCCTCTGTCCCCCCTTCTCCTAATCCAATAAGAAAGGGAGGGAGTCCAACTCCCGGTGGGAGTAGGACTCCTCCTGGCGCGCCCCTCTCCTGGCCGGCCGCCTCTCCCCTCCTTGCTCCAATATCTACGGGGGCAGTGGGCACCCCAAAGACACAACAATTGATCAGTTGATCTTTTAGCCGTGTGCGGTGCCCCCCTCCACCATAGTCCACCTCGGTAATACTGTAGCGGTGCTTAGGCGAAACCCTTGATCGTCGGTAGAACATCTTCATCGTCCTGCGCCGTCGTCTTGTGAAACTCTCCTCGACACTCGGCTGGATCGGAGTTCGAGGGGCGTCATCGAGGCTGAGCGTGTGCTGAACTTCGGAGGTGCCATCGTTCGTTACTTGATCGGTCGGATCATGAAGGCGTGCGACTACATCAACGCGTTGTGCTAGCGCTTCGCTTTCGGTCTCTGAGTGCGTGGACAACACTCTCCCTCTCATTGCTATGCATCACCATGATCTTGCGTGTGCGTGGGAAATTTTTCAAAATTACTCGTTCCCCAACAATGGTATCGAGCCTGGTTTTATCGTAGATGTCATATGCACCGATAGAACACAAGTGAGTTGTGGGCGATATAAGTCATCTTGCTTGCCGGCATGTCATACTTTGGTTGGTTGGTATTGTTGGATGAAGCGGCCCGGACCGACATTACGCATGCGCTTACGTGAGACTGGTTCTACCGGCGTGCTTTGCCACAGAGGTTCTTTGGCAGTGTCGGTTTCTCCAACTTTAGTTGAACCGAGTGTGGCTCGCCCGGTCCTTGCGAAGGTTAAAACAACACCAACGATAAACTATCGTTGTGGTTTTGATGCGTGGTAAGAGCGGTTCTTACGAAGCCCATAGCAACCACGTAAAATTTGCAACAACAAACTAGAGGGCGTCTAACTTGTTTTGCAGGGCATGTTGTGATGTGATATGGTCAAGACATGATGCTAAATTTTATTTTATGAGATGATCATGTTTTGTAACGAGTTATCGACAATGGCGAGAGCCATATGGTTGTCGCTTTATTGTATGCAATGCAATACGCCTATAATGCTTTACTTTATCACTAGCGGTAGCAATAGTCGTAGAAGCATAAGATTGGCGAGGCGACAAGCGATGCTACGATGGAGATCAAGGTGTCGCTGGTGGCGATGGTGATCATGGCGATTGCTTGGAGATGGAGACCACAAGCACAAGATGATGATGGCCATATCATATCACTTATATTGATTGCATGTGATGTTTATCTTTTATGCATCTTATCTTGCTTTGATTGACGGTAGCATTTTAAGATGATCTCTCACTAAATTATCAAAGTATAAGTGTTCTCCCTAAGTATGCACCGTTCGAAAGTTCTTACGTCTTTGAGACACCACGTGATGATCGGGTGTGATAGGCTCTACGTTCAAATACAGCGGGTGCAAAACAGTTTGCTGCGGAATACTCGAGTTAAACTTGGCAGGCCTAGCATATAACAGATATGGCCTCGGAACACGGATACCAAAAGGTCGGCGTGAATCATACGGTAGATATGATCAACATAGTGATGTTCACCATTGAAACTTCTCCACCTCACGTGATGATCGGACATGGTTTGAGTTGATTTGGATCATGTGACCACTTAGAGGATTAGAGGATGTCTATCTAAGTGGGAGTTCTTAAGTAATATGATTAATTGAACTTAAATTTATCATGAACTTAGTACCTGTTAGTGTTTTGCTTGTCTATGTTGATTATAGATAGATGGCCCGTGTTGTTGTTCCGTTGAATTTTAATGCGTTTCTTGAGAAAGCAAAGTTGAAAGATGATGGTAGAAATTACACGGACTGGGTCCATAACTTGAGGATTATTCTCATTGCTGCACGGAAGAATTACGTCTGGAAGCACCGCTGGGTGCTAGACCTCTGCGGGAGAAACACGGATGTTATGAGCATTTGGCGAGCAAAGCTGGTGACTACTCGATAGTTCGATTGTGCCATGCTACGGCTTAGAACCGGGTCTTCAACGGCGTTTTGAACTTCATGGAGCATATGAGGTGTTCGGGAATTGAAGTTAATATTTCAAGCAAATGCCGGATTGAGAGATATGAAGTCTCCAATAAGTTCTACAAGCTGTAAGATGGAGAGAATAGTTCTATCGGTGAGCATATACTCAAAATGTGCAGGTATAACAATCACTTGATTCAGCTGGGAGTTAATCTTCGGAGGATAAGCGTCATTGACAGAATTCTTCAATCACTGCCACCAAGCTACAAGAGCTTCGTGATGAAATATAACATGCAAGGGATGGATAAGGCGATTCCGAGCTCTTCGCGATGCTATAGGCTGCGGAGGTAGAAATCAAAAGGAGCATCATGTGTTGATGGTCAATAGGAGCACCAGTTTCAAGAAAAGGGCAAAGGGAAGAAGAAGGGAACTTCAAGAAGAACAGCAAGCAAGTTGCTGCTCGGGAGAAAAACCCAAATCGGGCGTAAGCTTTGCTGAGTGCTTCTCTGCAAGCAGACTAGTCCTTTGAGCGGAACTGCCCCAAGTATTTGGCGGATAAGAAGGATGGCAAGGTGAACAAGGTATATATGATATACAT
>JAHIAM010003902.1:0-94390 GCA_021605205.1 Aegilops longissima
GAGGAGATCGATTCAGGCCGGCCCGCCGTCAACCAACATCTTGGTGACCTTGAGGTTGCGGATAGTTGGTGAGACCAACATCGGCAAGCACCCGACCGCGATTATGCGATCGGGGTGGTCCTCAATGTCAAAGATGATGGGCGTCTTGGACCACTTGAGGTCTCGTGACTCCACGGATGGATTCTGCTGCATTAACCTCTCGCATCCTTTGTTTGAGTTGGCGGTGCGAGGTATGCGAAGAAGCACCACCGTCAACAGAAGAACCTCTGTTGCCTTGAAACTCCTGCTCATCGGCTTCATCTTCCTCCATATCTTCGTCATCATCATCGTCTTCGTCCTTGTCGCGGCCGCGGGAGGTCTGTCTCCTTGCCGCTGCTTGGCCTTGCCTATGGCGCCCTCCCGGCGGGTCTCTTCTTGCTAACGCACTGCACCTTCTGGGCCTTCTCCTTGTCTACGCTCGTGATACGCCTACGCAGTTCAACAAGCTGCTTCGACTTTCTTGCAGCTCACGGAGGTCGTGGCCCTTAGTGCGGTGAATCTTGCAATCTTGCTTATTGGGCTGTCACCTTGTCGGCGCCATACGGCTTGGCGGTCGGTGTCGATGGCAACCTCCTTGCGGAGCCACCAGCCTTAGCCTTATCGGCGCCACCTCCGTTGCGGGACTGCTCGACAACAAGTACTTCTTTGTTCTTCTTCCTTACATTGTTCCTTGTGGCTCTTCCTTCTAGGCGGTCTCCTCTTGTCGGATTCTGCTCCCACGTTCTCTCACAGGAGTCTTCTTCCCTCCTCGTAGCGTGCACACTTGTCGGCCGGGCGTAGAGCTCACTTGACATCTTTGACTTTGCACATCGCCATCTCCTCCCTCATCCCTCGGTTCGAGCGTTACGATGGAGCAGCTGATCACCATGGCAGGGGTGGACATCACGGGATGTTGTAATGAACACGGCTGAATCTCTGGATGAACTTGCGCAGGACTCTCCTTCCTTACAGGCAAGCGGTGAAGGTCACTCTCCTGGCCATGAGGCTTGTGGCCGCTGTGAAGGCGCCAACAAACTGATGGCACAGATCTGCCAAGAGGATATGGGGCTGTCCGCAAGTGCATGAGCCAAGATCGGCGTTTGGCTTGAGCACGGAGGAAGTAGTTGGCAAGGATCTTGTCGTCTCGCCCCTCGCAGCTTGCACCGCGATGGTGTAGATCTTTGAGGAACTCGAAGGTGTGTCCTGCCATCATACTTTTACAGCACGTCGGGCTTGAAGTTTTTCTTGTCAGGCCTTTGGACTTGCCGCAGCTCACGGGTGAGCGCAGGGCAACCTACAGCGTCTGACAAGTCGCCCGGTTCCCCAGGCGCATGCATATCGATAGTAGGCCTGGCCGCTGGTCGGATTGCCGCCGCGCTTCTCTTGGCGCTTCGATCGAGTTCGTCTTCTTCTTATCGTTTCTTAAGAACTTGGCGATCACGGCGAGCTCGTGGATCCGGACGACGCGGTGGAGTCATTTGTCGGCGTGGATCCGAGGCTGGTGATCTTGGCCTTCGGAAGGAGTGCATGGTGGTGTCACCCCGAGTCTCGTCGCCACCGGCTCGTGCCTTGTCGCCTCGCCCAGCAGCAGGGCGCGATTGGTTGCCGCGAACGTCGCTGTTAGCAAAGCCGATGAGACTACGGATTGTGGCCCTCCATTCATCGACCTTGTCGGCCGTTGGAGAGGTAGTCTAGAAGTAGCTGAGCTCGCCAAGGCTTCGCTGGAGTGGTGGGTGGCAATGGCGTGCGGAGCGAGGAGCGGATGTGCTCGGACTCCTAACCAAGTTAGGAGGAGCAGCATCCATGGCTGCGTACTCGCATTCGTGCCGGCATCTTTGGCGTGCATGCGGGTCTCGAGGCCTCGGGATCCTCCGCTTGGCCTTGATCAATGGCGTATGGTGCTGCGAGCATCATAGCGTTGTTGGTCAGCGCCTCGAGAAGGGCGCGTGCGTATTCGACGCTGAAGCTTGCGCCGCCTTGTCCTTGGACTGGCGGCGTCGTGAAACTCTCGGCGACGCCCGTTCCTCCATGAGCGTCTTTCCCACCACCCGTCAGCTCGGTGGTGGTGGGTTCGGCAGCGGACGGCTCTGTTGTTGCCGAAGACTTCTTCTTGGTGCCATGTTGACGAAGATGATGATGAAGTTGCTCATGTGACCGCTGGATCAGGTTCACACAGCCTCGGCCCCTACCGACAGCGCCAAAGATGTCGGGAAGCTGATCGTGGCCCACGAACACCTATGGGACCGGGTCCCTTGTGGTTCGGAGAGGGGGAGAGATTGCGCAAAGAGCGGATCAAAGCGATGCACACGAGTAGATTTACCCAACCGGAGCTCTCCGGAGAGATAACACTCTCTGCTGCTTGGTGGATTATATTGTGTTCTTGCTAGGGAGCAATGGGAGCTACAAAACCTAGCACGAGTGAGTGTGGTTTGAGTGAGTCAATGAACTAAAATCGAGTCGACCCTTTTCTCGTTGCACTTGGGCCTCCTTTTATAGGCACAAGGGGTCACCACAGTGGCAAGTAGACAAGGGTAAAATAGTAAAAGCAGAGGTTGGTACACCGCACATGCGGTGTCTGATGATCTATACCTAACTCGACGGCAAGGGACAAGAGCCATAAATGTCCGTCCCTGTCGCTGAAACAATTCTGTGAGGACCGTCAAGTGCGCCTCCGTTTGCCACGATGGTAGCTTGTCGGCGCCGCTTATCGTCGCTCCCATTGGCTGCACAGCCATTGACAGCGTGCTTGGGAAAACCCCATGGCGACACGTTGGCGGATGAGCTGGAGCGGAGATGAAGAGATTACCTGCAGCGGCAAGTGCCTTGCAGCGGCAAGGTCCTGTCGCCTTCGGGAGCTTATCGCCCGCCAAGCCTTCCGGCAAGCTCCTCTTGCGGGGTCTTGTTTCCTTCGTGCCTTGAGTGGCCTTCCGACAAGCTCCTCTTGCAGGGGCCTTGATTATTTTGTTCTTGAATGACTCCAAAGGGCCGCTGAGGACCTTGGCGGTCACCGGGCCAGCCACCCCTGAAGTCTGCGATTGTCCGTGCAGGTTCGGGATACTAGGGTACCCTACTCTAGTACACCGACAATAACTATTTGTGTAAGCCGCCGGGAGGGGCTGGGTTCTGTAAAGACTCATCAAAAAAGCCCAAGGCCAAGCATGAAGATGGCGGTTCAATAAAGGGGCTGAGGCCACAGGTGACTTAAGGCCCATGGTGATAAACCGCTATAATGACATGACTTGTATCATAAGGTAGAATTAACTAGTCACCAAGCGGACACTGTTTATGAGCGGCCGAGACTCTGTAGGGCGCAGGCGTCCACCGTGTATATAAGGGGCGACCAGCTGGCGGCAAGGGTAAGAAACAACTCATCGAGAGCCGGGCATAGCGTATCTCGCTCCACAGTTATCGAAACCTCAAGCAATACCAACCCAACTAGGCGTAGGCCTTACCTTCACCGTAAGGGGCGAACTAGTATAACTCTCTCGTGTCCTTTGTCCGTTTAACCCTTTGAGCTTCCTAGTTGCGATGGCTCCACGACTAAGTCCTTGTAAGAGGACATCTGCGTGTGACAATTCCATGACGGTTGGCGCCCACCGTGGGCCAGCGCTTGCGATGGTTGAGTTCTTGAAGGGCAACCGAAGGGCTCAAGGGATCTGTGATGGGCGGATGACCAAGAGTCGTCGCGCAAGATCTACATCGGCGGCGAAGGCTGGGGCCCGACGCCGCTCAATTGAGTCTGGTACGGGTCCCCTTTGGCAGAATCCACGTCTTCATCGGCCGGATTGGTGAGCCGGGCCCTGAGCCGGACTGCTGCACCGACCTCATCAAAACGGCTCAGCGTGCGAGACCCGCCTGAGCTCAACCCGTCGTGAAACGTGCCTTCGTGGGTTGCATCCACGGAGGAGAACTTTCTGAAGGATCTGTAGATGGTGGTGAAACGGCCGTCCTCTCCAACGATGAGTCGTCCGCCGGTTCAACAGATTCGTTGTATCTGTTACAGGATGGCGCGCTTAGGGGCTGTTCCGACGGCTCTAGTATTCCGGACCCCTATGAGCCGCCAAGCTGGGCAGGAGTCTTCATGGCTGGTACTCAACCGGTCAAAACTCAGCGGTTGCAACAGCAATAACGTCCGGGTCGAGGCGGCGGGCGGGGAGGCCTGTGCGCCCGCCGGCTCGAGTCTTGATGGATCTCATGGATAAGGTGGCGGCCCCGTTAACTACCACAGTCATCCTGCGAATCAAGATGAGCATAGCGCGGAGGTGCTTGCAGTGCGTGAGGAGATAGCTTTCGGGCCAAGGAGGCCTTGGCAGCTGAGGACACCAGGTTAGCTCTGAACCGGCGGCTTTGGATGCACGGGCACAACAGCTGATCGAAGCCTTCTAGCCGATGAGCTGAGCGCATCTAACGAGGTGATGAGGAGGAGGCATCGAAAACCCAATCTCGTTTACCTCCGGTTTATGATCCTCGGAATCTTTTCGCTACACCGGAGCGGCCCAAGTAACCCGCCAGATGCAAATCAATTTATGACAGCCGGAACAGGAGGACCGGCTCAGCCTCGGGAGATGGCACCTCCTCATGGAAACATGGCACCGCCCCGTTACGTACCGATACCGCCGGGTCACTTTTCCAACCCCATGGAGAACTTGATCGCAGCATCAACATGTTTGGCGGCTCTCCCGGTGGACGGTGACGATCCAACAACAGTGGAGACCCGAAGGATCAGAGACCTCGTCCAAACAGCCTTGGCTCAGCAAGAGACTTATTCCTACAGCCGAGACATGATTCATTCAACTCTCCGCCTTGGTTAGCTCCGGCTCGTCCAAACCGGAGTCCGAGTTACAGTAGGCACATGGAGTCAGAAGCTTTGTCAAGCAACGCTGCTACGTCTTGAGCTTGCGTTGGTTTCCCCCGAAGAGGAGAGGATGATGCATCACAGTAGCATAAGTATTTCCCTCAGTTTTTGAGAACCAAGGTATCAATCCATTAGGAGGCCACGCGCAAGTCCCTCGTACCTGCACAAAGCGATAGCTACGCAACCAACGCGATTAGGGGTTGTCAATCCTTCACGGTCACTTACGAGTGAGATCGATAGAGATAATATTTTGTTATTTTTGGTATAAAGATGCAAAGTGAAAAGTAAAGGCAAAGTAAAAACAAAGCAAGTATAAAAGTGATGGAGATTGATATGATGAGGATAGACCGGGGCCATAGGTTTCACTAGTGGCTTCTCTCAAGAGCATAAGTATTCTCACGGTGGGTGAACAAATTACTGTTGAGCAATTGATGAATTGAGCATAGTTATGAGGTTATCTAGGTATGATCATGTATATAGGCATCACGTCCGTGACAAGTAGTAAACGATTACGCATCTACTACTATTACTCCACTCATCAACCGCTATCCGGCATGCATCTAGAGTATTAAGTTAAAATAGAGTAACACCTTAAGCAAGATGACATGATGTAGAGGAATAAATTCATGCAATATGATAAATACCCCATCTTGTTATCCTCGATGGCAACAATACAATATGTGCCTTGCAACCCTTTACATCCTTTGGTAAGGACACGCAAGATTGAACCCAAAGCCATGCACTTCTCCCATTGCAAGAACTACCAATCTAGTTGGCTAAACCAAGCGGATAATTTGAAGAGACTTGCAAAGATAACTCAATTATACATAAAAGAATTCAGAGAAGATTCAAATATTATTCATAGATAAGCTGGATCATAAACCCACAATTCATCAATCTCAAGAAACACACAAAAGAAGATTACATCGAATAGATCTCCACGAGAGAGGGGAGAACATTGTATTGAGATCCAAAAGAGAGAAGAAGCCATCTAGCTACTAGCTATGGACCGAAGGTCTGAAGTAAACTACTCACACTTCATCGGAGGGCTATGGTGTTGATGTAGAAGCCCTCCATGGTGGATGCCCCTCCGTGAACTCGAACAGGCCCCAAGATGGGATCTCGTGGATCTGAGGAAGTTCGGTGGTGGAATTAGGTTTTGGCTCCTGTTACGATCGTTTGGGAGTGCGAGGTATATATAGGAGGAAGAATGCGTCGGTGGAGCTTGAGGGGCCCACGAGGCGGGCGCGCCCTAGGGGCGCGCCCACCTCGTGACCGCCTCTCTGGTGCCTTGGCGTGAGGTTCAAGTCTCTGGATCACGTTCGGTGAGAAAATCACGTTTCGAAGGTTTCATTCCGTTTGGACTCCGTTTGATATTCTGTTTCTTGAAATCTTGAAAAAGGCAAAAAACAGCAATTACAGGCTGGGCCTCCGGTTAATAGGTTAGTCCCAAAAGTAATATAAAAGTGGAAAATAAAGCCCATTATAGTCCAAAACAATAGATAAAGTAGCATGGAGCAATCAAAATTATAGATCGTTGGAGACATATCGGGCATCCCAAGCTTAATTCCTGCTCGTCCTCGAGTAGGTAAATGATAAAGGAGAATCTTTGATGCGGAGTGATACTTTGGCATAATTTCAATGTAAATCTTCTTAATCATGGTATGAATATTCAGATCCGAAAGATTCAAGACAAAAGTTCATATTGACATAAAAATAATAATACTTCAAGCATACTAATCAAAGTAATCATGTCTTCTCAAAATAGCATGGCAAAGAAAGTTCATCCTACAAAATCATATAGTTAGGCTATGCTTCATTTTC
Organism: Aegilops longissima; assembly: GCA_021605205.1. NCBI lineage: Eukaryota > Viridiplantae > Streptophyta > Magnoliopsida > Poales > Poaceae > Aegilops > Aegilops longissima. The sequence goes on from JAHIAM010003902.1 coordinate 6,698, forward strand.
GTCACACAAAGATGTTCCCAACTTCTATACCCCGATGACAAGCCAAGCAATTATTTCATACTTAAATAATCTCAAACTTTTTCAACCTTCACGCAATACATGGCGTGAGCCATGGATATAGCACTATGGGTGGAATAGAATATGATGATGGGGATTGTGTGGAGGAGACAAAAAGGAGAAAGTCTCAAATTGACGAGGATAATCAGCGGGCTATGGAGATGCCCATCAATTGATGTCAACATGAGGAGTAGGGATTGCCATGCAACGGATGCACTAGAGCTATGAATGCTCAACAAAAGAAAACTAGTGGGTGTGCATCCAACTTGCTTGCTCATGAAGACCTAGGGCATTTGAGGAAGCCCATCGTAGGAATATACAAGCCATGTTCTATAATGAAAAATTCCCACTAGTATAAAAAGACAACTTATGAGACTCACTATATGAAAAACATGGTGCTACTTTGAAGCATAATATATGAGACTCACTACATGAAGAACAAGGTGCTACTTTGAAGCACAAGTGTGGAAAAAGAGATAGTAGCATTGCCCTTTTTTTGGGCCTTTATTTTTTTCTTTTTGGCCTTTCTCTCTCTTTTTTTATTTGGGCAATGCTCTAGTAATGATGATCATCACACTTCTATTGATTACAACATAAGGATTACAACTCGAAACTAGAACATGGTATGACTCTATATGAATGCCTCCGGAGGTGTAGCGGGATGGTGCAATGAATCAAGAGTGACATGTATGAAAAATAATGCATGGTGTCTTTGCCACAAATATGATGTCAACTACATGATCATGCAATGGCAATATGACAAAAGTAAAGTATGTCATGATGATGATGAACGGAACGGTGGAAAGTTGCATGGCGATATATCTCGGAATGGCTATGGAAATGCCATAATAGGTAGGTATGGTGGCTGTTTTGAGGAAGATATAAGGAGGTTTATGTGTGATATAGCGTATAATTTCACGGGGTTTGGATGCACCGGCGAAGTTTGCACCAACTCTCAAGGTGAGAAAGGGCAATGCACGGTACCTAAGAGGCTAGCAAAGGCGGAAAGGTAAAAGTGCGTATAATTCATGGACTCAACATTAGTCAAATGAACTCATATACTTATTGCAAAAATTTAGAAGTCATCAAAAATCAAGTACTACGCGCATGCTCCTAGGGGGATAGATTGGTAGGAAAAGACCATCGCTCGTCCCCGACCGCCGCTCATAAGGATGCACAAGCCAGGTACACTTCTGTTTCAAATTTGTTACACAACTTTAACCATACGTGCATGCTACGGGATTTGCTAACTTCAACACAAGCATTTCTCAAATTCACAACTACTCAACTAGCACGACTTTGATATTATCACCTCCATATCTCAAAACAATTATCAAGCATCAAACTTATCTTAGTATTCAACGCACTCAAAAGAAAGTTTCACATATCTTGAATACCAAGTATATTAATATTAAGCAAATTACCATGCTATTAATGACTCTAAAAAATAATCTAAGTGAAGCATGAGAGATCAAGTTTCTTTAAAACAAATCCACCACCGTGCTCTAAAAGATCTAATTGAAGCACTAGAGCAAAAATTATCACGCTCAAAGATATAAGTGAAGCACTATGAGCAAAACTATCAAGCTCAAAAGATATAAGTGAAGCACATAGAGTATTCTATCAAATTTCAATTCATGTATGGCTCTCTCAAAAGGTGTGTATAGCAAGGATGATTGTGGTAAACTAACAAGCAAAGGCATAAATAATACAAAATGCTCCAAGCAAAACACATATCATGTGGTGAATAAAAATATAGCTCCAAGTAAATTACCGATGGAAGTGGACGAAAGAGGGGATGCCTTCCGGGGAATCCCCAAGCTTTGAATTTTTGGTGTCCTTGGATTATCTTGGGGGTGCCATGGGCATCCCCAAGCTTAGCCTCTTGCCACTCCTTGTTCCATAATCCATCAAAAGAATTCACCCAAAACTTGAAAACTTCACAACACAAAACTCAATAGAAATCTCGTGAGCTCCGTTAGAAAAGAAAACAAAAGACTACTTTAAGGTACTTTAATGAACTCATTATTTATTTATATTGGTGTTAAACCTACTGTATTCCAACTTCTCTATGGATCATAAACTATTTTACTAGCCATAGATTCATCAAAATAAGCAAACAACACATGCAAAACAGAATCTGTCAAAAACAGAATAGTCTGTAGTAATCTGTAACTAACGCAAACTTCTGGAACTCAAACAATTCTACCAAAATTAGAAGACCTGTAAAATTTGTTTATTGATCAGAATCAATTAGAATAAGTATTTTATCACGTTCTGGTGATTTTTAACAATTCGGTCACTGAGCGCAAAGTTTCTGGAAATTACAGCAAGATCAAATAACTATCATCCAAGAAGATCCAATAGGTTTAACTTGGCACAAACACTAATTAAAATAAAAAACCACATCTAAACAGAGGCTAGATGGATTATTTATTCCTAAACAGAAGCAAAAGCAAAAAAACTAAAAATAAAATTGGGTTGCCTCCCAACAAGCGCTATCGTTTAACGCCCCTAGCTAGGCATTGAGATTTCAATGATGCTCACAGGAAAGACAAGAATTGAGGCACAAAGAGAGCATCATAAAACATGTGACAAACACACTTAAGTCTAACATGCTTCCTATGCATAGGCATATTATAGGCAAACAAATTATCGTAGCAAGCAAAAACTAGCATATGCAAGGAAGCGGAAAGGAACAAAAGCAATCTCAACATAACGAGAGGTAATTTAATAACATGAAAATTTCTATAACCATATTTTCCTCTCTCATAATAATTACATGTAGGATCATAAGAAAATTCAACAATATAGCTATCACATAACATATTCTCAACACGATCCACATGCATGCGAAGTTGACACTCTTCCAAAATAGTGGGATTATCATTAACTAAAGTCATGACCTCTCCAAACCCACTTTTATCAAAAATTTCATAAGATTGAATATTATCCAAATATGTGGGATCTAAAGTTGGCACTCTTCCAAACCCACTTTCAATATTATTGCATACAATATTATCAATCTCGTATTCATCATGGGGCCTAAATAAATTTTCAAGATCAAAAGAAGAATCACCCCAATCATGATCGTTGCAGCAAGTAGTAGACATAGCAAAACTAGCATCCCCAAGCTTAGGGTTTTGCATATTATTAGCATAATTGACATCAAGAGAATTTATAGTAAAATTATTGCAATCATGCTTTTCATCGAAGGAACTACCAAGTATGGCTGCAATAGCAACGATCTCATGTTTAACATAAGGAACTATAGCAAATTAATCTTCATAAATATTGGCATCATAGCCACAAGAATAGCAAGCATCATGTTAATCAAGGGATATTTCAATCAAATCATCGGAATCATCATTATCTATAGATTCATGCATATCATTATTTCCTTCCAAAGCAATGGTCATTCTTTCAATAAATTCTTGGACATAGACATTATGAGCAAGGTTTTCATTGCAATATTTAAGTATGATGGAATTTTCAGATTTGTTGAGAGTAAAATCATAATTCTCAATCAAAGAAGCAACTTCATGAGCACCCTTAAAAGCGACAAATTCTTCAATTTGTTCGATATCATAGTAACTATAAACACCCTTTGCATAAGAAGATAAGATTTCATTATCATTGAACTCACATAGGTAGGGAAGGTGTTTTTTAGGGCTCTTAGAGCAACGAGTAAAATCACACATTTCACAAAGATTCAAAGAATAGCATAGCAGACTATTTATATGATACCATAAGAGTCTCCCTTTTTCAGACAAACGATGACGCACAAAATGAGCATGCTCATCTAAAGATTTCCCATCAACTAGGCTAGTTGGGGTTTCAGCACGAGCGCATAAGGATCGAAGATGATCCAAGTTGAACACTTTAAGTGGATCCATAACAATAGACTTTTAGCAAGCAAAGATGCAAGAAAATATAAGGCACATGGTAACACAAGCAAATAAGAAGCAAGTGGAAAAGAGGCAATGAATAAAGCGACAAGGGTGAAGTGGGGAGAGGAAAGCGAGAGGAAAATGGCAAATAATGTAATGCGAGAGATAGGGATTGTGATGGGTACTTGGTATGTTGACTTTTGCGTAGACTCCCCGGCAACGGCGCCAGAAATCCTTCTTGCTATGTCTTGAGCTTGCGTTGGTTTTCCACGAAGAGGAGAGGATGGTGCAGCACAATAGCGTAAGTATTTCCCTCAGTTTTTGAGAACCAAGGTATCAATACAGTAGGAGGCCACGCGCAAGTCCCTCGTACCTGCACAAAACGATAGCTACTCGCAACCAATGCGATTAGGGGTTGTCAATCCCTTCACGGTCACTTACAAGAGTGAGATCTGATAGAGATAATATTTTTGGTATTTTTGGTATAAAGATGCAAAGTGAAAAGTAAAGGCAAAGTAAAAACAAAGCAAGTATAAAAGTGGTGGAGATTGATATGATGAGAATAGACCCGGGGGCCGTAGGTTTCACTAGTGGCTTCTCTCAAGAGCATAAGTATTCTACGGTGGGTGAACAAATTACTGTTGAGCAATTGACAGAATTGAGCATAGTTATGAGGTTATCTAGGTATGATCATGTATATAGGCATCACGTCCGTGACAAGTAGACCGAAACAATTCTGCATCTACTACTATTACTCCACTCATCAACCGCTATCCAACATGCATCTAGAGTATTAATTTAAAAAGCAGTAGCATGTAAGCAAGATGACATGATGTAGAGGAATAAATTCATGCAATATGATAAATACCCCATCTTGTTATCCTTGATGGCAACAATACAAGACGTGCCTTGCAACTCTTTCTTTCCTTTGGTAAGGACACATAAGATTGAACCCAAAGCCATGCACTTCTCCCATTGCAAGAACTACCAATCTAGTTGGCCAAACCAAATGGATAATTCGAAGAGACTTGCAAAGATAACTCAATCATACATAAAAGAATTCAGAGAAGATTCAAATATTATTCATATATAAGCTGGATCATAAACCCACAATTCATCGATCTCAACAAATACACCACAAAAGAAGATTACATCGAATAGATCTCCACGAGAGAGGGGAGAACATTGTATTGAGATCCAAAAAGAGAAGAAGCCATCTAGCTACTAGCTATGGACCGAAGGTCTGAAGTAAACTACTCACACTTCATCGAAGGGGCTATGGTGTTGATGTAGAAGCCCTCCGTGGTGGATGCCCCCTCCGTGAGCTCGGAACAGGCCCCAAGATGGGATCTTGTGGATCTGAGGAAGATTCTGACGGTGGAATTAGGTTTTGGCTCCTGTTACGATCGTTTGGGAGTGCGTAGGTATATATAGGAGGAAGAATGCGTCGGTGGAGCTTGACGGGCCCACGAGGCAGGGCGCGCCCTAGAGGCGCCCCCACCTCGTGACCGCCTCTCTGGTGCCTTGGTGTAGGGTCCAAGTCTCCTGGATCACGTTCGGTGAGAAAATCACATTTCCGAAGGTTTCATTCTGTTTGGACTCCGTTTGATATTCTGTTTCTTTGAAATCTTGAAAAAGGCAAAAACAGCAATTACAGGCTGGGCCTCCGGTTAATAGGTTAGTCCCAAAAGTAATATAAAAGTGGAAAATAAAGCCCATTATAGTCCAAAACAATAGATAAAGTAGCATGGAGCAATAAAAAATTATAGATACGTTGGAGATGTATCAAACGCCCAGCGCCGTAACCCGCCCGGTGTTTATAACCCGGTGCATGACCGAATCGTCGGGGAGGATGAGCAGGCGGCTCAGCTAAGCAGCTCAACAAATGGCTCATCGAGGACCTTCCAGTTATCCAAGCGATTTGCGTTGAGGCGGGAGTGGCTACGAGAACGGCGGTGTTCCTTGTTTAGTGGCTCTCACGTAATGTATGTTTACCCAAGGACTTCAAGGGACCTCGGAAGGTGCGAATTACCGACTTACAGCCGGGCGTGGATAGAAAGTTATGAGATGGCCATGGAGCTGTTGGAGGTGGCGATGCAGCGATGGCTAAATACTTCACCATGATGTTAGATGGAGCGGCCCGGTCTTGGTTAAAGGGCTTACCACCCAACTCCATTAGTTCATGGGCGAGCTAAAGGCCCGTTTCATCGAGAACTTCAAATACACTTGCAAGCAATCTATGTCGATTGTGGACTCGACAAATTGTAAGTAGGAGGAGGGTGAATCCACGACTCATTAGATACGCTTGGTCAAGGAGATAATACATTAAATCGACAAGATGGATGCCGCTCTGCGATCCTCATGTTGGAGAAGAAGCTGCCGCTTTGAGCGGCGAGGCGTAAAGCAGGGCACCTTAAGCGTGATTGCAATGATCTGGTGCGCTGATGGCAGCTTTAGTCAAATCGCCGATTCGATAGTACCAAGGATCCGCATCGATGAGGAAAAGACAGGAAGGGAAAGAAGAACGGCGATGGAAAGGGTTGACAGCATAACCCGATGAGTCAAGGAGGCAATAAGCGTAAGGTGAGGTAACCGGAGTTTGTAATAGCGCCAATGCATAGGGTAACAATCGAGAGGCGTAAGGGCAAACCGCCCCCTCGATGCAGCGGATCAGGCCCATCTCTTGAGCAATTACTCAATGAGCCTTGCCCCGAACCACGGCACCGGAGCGACCCGCCACCCACTTATGGAAAGATTGCGCGATCATGAAGGCTTTTAAGAATTCCAACACGTTTGATGGCAATCACGAATTGGGTATGCTCGAGCAGCGGCTTTCATGGCCCGGCGGCGGTTCAAGTTCCGACTTCGGGGACATCAAAGCGGGTATAATCAACAACGATCTGGTCGGGGGACAACAGCAGCGGCGATCGGGTTATCAAAGACACGAAGCAGCGGTGAATAGTGGGCGATATCACGTGTTCACCACTAACTTGTGCAAAGCGTGACGGAAGGTTCATAAGAGGGCCGTGAATTATGTTGGTGGCGGTCCCCGTTATTTGAGGTGGTCGAACAGCCCATTGTATGGAGCAGCGAAGATCACCCTCTCGGGTTGATAATTGAATTGATTAGCCTGGTGGTAGAACCTCGGGTTGGTGGATATAACTTCACTAAGGTACTCATGGGCGGAGGTAGCAGCATCAATATCCTTTATTATGAGACCTTTCGACGCATGGGATTGGTGATAAGGATTTGAAGGCGTCCAACACTGTTTTTCATGGGGTGGTGCACGGTAATTGGCTTACCCGGTTGGCAAGATTGAGCTGGAAGTGGCCTTTGGAGATGAGTATGATTCTAGAGCTGAGAAATTAACTTTTGAGGTGGTTAAAATCAAGAGTCCATATCATGCTCTATTTGGTCGGCCGACTTATGCCAAGTTCATGGCGCGACCGTGTTATGTTTATCTGCAGCTTAAGATGCGGGTCACAAGGGCACCATCACCATGCATGGAAGTCGAAAAGTAGCCTGGAATGTGAGGAGGCGGCGTGGCTTATCTGAGTCTGTCAATGTTGACCGGCGGATATGACCTCTCTAAAGAAGCCAACCACCGAGCATGACCCGCGATGAAATTTAAGTCGGCTGCTGAAACCAAGCTTGTTGATTTTACTCTAGGCGATTCGTCTAAGCGATTCGATGTCGGTGCCAATTTGGATCCTAAATAGGAAAGCGCTCATCGAGTTCATCCGTGAGAACGGGACATCTTCGCATGGAAAACTTCGACATGCGCGTGTCGAGAGAACTCGTGAGCACACTCTCAATATTGATCCAAAGTATAAGCGGTCGAGCGGTTTCTTGACAGTTCAACGAAGAGGCGGAAAGCCATTGGAGAGAGTCGCCCGGCTCTTAGCGGCTGGGTTTATTGTTGAATTTTTTCACCCGAGTGGTTGGCTAACCCGGTGCTCGTGCTCAAGAAGAACGGCACTGGCGGATGTGTGTGGATTACGGACTTAAATAAGGCTTGTCGGCTGATCCCTTTGCTCTCCCGTATTGATCAAATCATTGATGCTCTGACGGGTTGCGGCGTTGAGCTTTTGGATGCTTACTCGGTTATCATCAGATTAAAATGGCGATTAAGGACCAGGAGAAGACGGCGTTCATCACTCCGTTTGGAGCCTTACGCTATGTATCTATGTCATTTGGGCTCAAGAGTGCTCGAGCGACTTATCGGCGATGTGTCTGAAGCTGTCTCCACGATCAAATTGGGCGCAATGTTCACGCTTATGTGGATGACATCGTGGTGAAGTCGAGAGAAGAAACCTTGATATCTGATTTGAAAGAGACCTTTGATAATCTCGGGTTTATAAGATGATGCTTAACCCGGCAAAGTGTGTATTTGGTGTACTGCGAGCAAGCTCTTGGGTTTCTGGTCTCAAGCAGAGGCATTGAAGCTAATCCGAGAGAAGATCAAGGCAATTACCTCTTTGGCTAAACCGGCGTGCATCAATGATGTTCAGCGGCGAGGCGGCCGTGTTCTTTGCTTTTAAGCCGGTTAGGTGAGAAGGCCCTACCGCTGTGTCGGATGATGAAAAAGCAGACACTTTTATGCAGGTGATCTTGCTAATACTGCCTTTGAAGATTTAAAGAGCAGTTATGCGAGCCGCGGTCCTTGCGGCTCCCATTGATAAGGGAGCCATTCTTGTTATATGTGGCTGCTAACATACGAGCCGTCGGTGTTGCCATCGTGGTGGGCGCAAGGAGGCTGGCAAGGAGCATCGGTTCAATGGCTGGTTTACTACATCGGTGAGGTGCTTATTGAGTCTAAACAAAGGTATCCACATTGGCGAAACTTGTTTACTGGTGTTCATGGCAAGCGGAAGCTGAAGATACTTCAAGGTCATCCTATCACTGTGGTAAGCTCGCCCCTTAGGAGACATCATATAGAATAGAGAGGCCACGGGGCGAGTCGCCAAGTGGGCCATTGAGCTCGGGCCTCATGATTTGAAGTACATGCAGCGCACGCTATTAAGTCTCAAGCCTTGGTGGACTTTATCAATGATTGGACAGAGTTACATGCACACGAGGAGAAGCGGATAACACATATTGGACTATTCACTTTGATGGGTCGAGGCAGTTGGAAGGCTCGAAATTTGAGTCGTTTAACTTCCCCCCGAGGTGACAAATTTTGTTTTGTACTCCGGCTTATGTTTCCTTATACTAACAATGCAGCTGAGTATGAGGCCTTACTCCATGGTCTCAGGATGGCCAAAGAGATGAATTTGAGCCGGGTAAGATGTTTGGGTGACTCAGATCTTGTGGCTCAACAGTGTCGAGCAAGTGGGATTCTAAGGATCCCTTAATGGCGGCTTACCGTCGTGAAGTTGATCTTGTGGCTGGGCACTTCAAAGGTTATCAAGTGGAGCACATTGATCGAAGGAAGAGCGAGGCAGCTGATGCTTTAAGCGGCTGGGATCTCGTGAAAGCCGGTGCCGCCTAACACCTTTCTTGATGTTTTGCATAATCCTTACGTCAAGGTACCCACAGAGGAGGACCTAGCGATTGCTAGAACCGGAGGCACATTTGGTAGCAGCTCTTCATGTTATCCCGGATTGGACAGTGCCATATTTGGCTTACATGACCCGGGGAGAGTTGCCTGAGGATGAGACCTTGGCGAGACAAATCATCCGGCGGTCCAAATCCATGACAATTGTTCATGGTGAGTTACATCATCGGTGTCCTTGGAGCTTTTCAGCGTTGTGTATCGCTGCGGAGGTCGGGAGATGCCGTGAGATCCATGAAGGGATTGTGGTCATCACGCGGTTCAAAATCTCTTGTGGCCAAGGCTTTCCATCATGGCTTTTATTGGCTAACGACTCATCTTGATCACGGAGGATCTGGTCGATAAATGTGGCGGATGTCGAAATTCTCCTGACGAGCTCATGTGCGGCTCAAGAATTGAGGATGATTCCAATTACTTGGCCGTTCGCGATCAGGGGCTTGACATGGTTGGACCTTTCAAAAGGTCTAAAGATAAAAGACACACTTCTGGTGGCGGTGGATAAATTCACAAAGTGGGTTGAGGCGAGCGGTCGGTAAGTGTGATGCAGCCTGGCCGGTTCAGTTCATGAAAAAGGTGATTTATGGTTTTGGTTTTCCACAGCATTATAGCGATAATGGCACTATCTCTCCAAGGGTGCCATGGAAGAGTTCATCAGCGAGAACATATCCGGCTTGATGTTTGGCTGTTGCTCATCCTCAATCCAATGGTCAAAGAGCTAATCGGGAGATCTTGAAGGGTATTAAACCCGGCTCTTGGTCCCCTTACAGCGGACGCCGGGTTGTTGGGTGGAGGAGTTACCCTCGTGCTTTGGAGTATCAATACTACGCCTAACGGATCTCTGAGTTACACACCTTTCTTCATGGTGTCACGGGCGAGGCGGTTACGGCAAGTGACATCGGCATGACTCACCCGTGTGGCGGCTTACGTTGAGGCTGATAACGAAAAAGCTCGTTAGGATGCACTTGATTTATTCGACGAGGAGCAAGACTTGGCAATAGCCCGCTCGGTGATTTACCGGACAAGACATGCGCCGCTATCACAGCCGCCGGGTTAAGCAGAACCTTCGGGAAGGCAATTTAGTGCTCCGGCTCATCCGAGGATCGATCGATATGCACAAGCTATCCCCACCTTGGGAAGGACCCTTTGTGGTCAGCAAGAATCTGAACAACGGGTCATACTACCTCATCGATGTTCGAGAGCACAAAGACTCACGTAAGTTGGAGGAGAGACCCGTGACCGTGGAATATTGCTCATCTTGACCTTATTATACTTGAGCCACGGCTCTCAAGATGTATATATTTTCAAGATGTATATATTATATAAAGCAATAAAGCAGGACCTCTGTCCTTTTCACCCTCAAAGGTTTATATGTCTTATTTATCGGTGGTGGAAACAACCAGCGGGGCGGATCATATCTGAATCCGGCTTTCCCTTTGGTCCGGCTTATGATCATATCTGAATCTAGCCATGATCACTTGGGGGCTTCCTGTTCAAACATAGGTCGTATTCGAACCAAAGAGAACATAGCTGTCGATACCCACTTGATCGGCATACTGCCAAACCCACTTGGAGGCTTCTTGATCATATATGAATCATAGCTTAACTCCTTTGGGTCTGACGTGGATCGTATTGAATCAGCGTCATTAAACAACTCTTATGGTCACTTGGGGCTTCTGTTCAAACATAGGTCGTATTGAACCGAGAGAACATAGCTGTCGATACCCACTTGATTGGCATCGCCAAAGCCTTTGGGGCTATATGATCATATCGAATCTTAGCTTAACCCCTTTGGAGCGGTTTTACGGTGGTATTGAATCGAAGCCTTTAAATTTTGTCTATTGTTCATCACCCTTTGCAATGACAAGTATTTGATTATTGTGAGATCATTTTGAAAGCTTTTTGGGGTGGTACGTATTCCACGGTTTAATATTGATCAAGTAAAACTGTTAGTGCACAAACAATCATTATATGTGCGAGTTTGAGGAATAATAAGGTTTATCCTCATTGTCCGAGTCACATAAGCCGGCAAGGTAATCAAAGGAACAGGTATCTTGTTACAATTGTATCTCAAGGATATAGCGAGAACCAGCTTTTATGATTTTTGATTCAATAGTGCGGGTTATCAACACATTATGTGACCCCCTATGCGGTAAATCGCCAAGGGACTTGTGTTTGTTCTATCGCATGGCGATGCAAGAAATTTCTTTTAAACATAAAGGAAGCGAAAGACCGATATAAGCGGAAGCATATAAATGGCGACAGTTTAAGAAAGTGTTGAGTACCGCGAACATCTTGAAGGCATGCCAAAAATCAAAGTGTTTTTTCTACCTGTTACAAGACTCTACGAGTCTGAATAATGAAGCATTGTTTTCCACAAGACATAAACATCTGACGCTGATGGTTCACTCCATTGGTTGACGACATGTCCGGGTTATCCTTCTCCGCTCCTCGTCGGCTGCCCTATCTGGAAGGTTGATGATGTCGATCAATGCCACTCAAAGCTTCAAACTCAGCTTCATCATCTATTAACCCGGTGGAGTCGACTTGAGGGCAAAAGTATGCTTACAATTGGAGGGATCGGTAGCGTCATCATAGTGAGGCGTTAGGAGTCTCCGGTTCTCATTGTCATAACCCGACTGATATTTGGTAAGGTCGATATCATTCCCAATAAGCGTGGCCCAGTATGTACCTCCTTCACACACAGCGGTGAAATCTTTCTCATCAAACACGGTACCATCCTCCTTTAAACTTGGGTATCCAAGAAGCGATGTCGATCGGGTCTAGTTCGCATAAATGCTTTGGCACGACTCAATGCAGCTATGGCTCCGGCTCTTGCAGACGCCCGCCTTAGCTCTTGGATCCGTTGAGGTAGCACGGCAAGCCGCTTTAAAATTTCAGCCAGGAGATGGGGAACATCATTTGACAAAGCCACAGCGGCCAAAAGCGTTGTGACCCATAATAAGTTGCTCCACTAGAGTATAAACCGCCTTTAACTTGATCAACATGTTACGATTAAGGTTTGAGCTCACAGGGTCTGCATTAACAAGTGTCGGGTGAGCGGAGGTAACAATTGCAATAGTCATCGAAGAAGGTTTGCGTATTCAATGTTTGCACAAGTAGCTTACGAAGATTCTTTGAGACCATTTGTGATATTTGGCGCTTTAAGCGGATAGCTCGGCTGTTGTTTACGCAAGTGATGTCTTTCTTTGTCTCGACACGGGTCACTAGTGAGGCTTTTCATCAGCCCAGATTTTCTTCTCCGCTGCAAAATCTTTCTTCAACTTCTCTTGTTAGAGATGCTGAATCCAAATTTGGAGTTGGCCTTTTGAATTTCAAGTTCTTGAGCTGCCGGTGGCTCTTGGTCAACAATCTCCGACTCAAATTGACTTATGGTGGCCTGCATTGGTGCGGGTTATAGTCGAGAATCATGGTAAGATAACATTAAGTCCCAAGTACTTTGCAAGCAAAGGTACTTGACACTTGGAGAGCTAATGTATCTTTGAAGAATTTTAAACTTAAAATGCGGTTCATGGAAATTAAGTCCCAAGCACTTTGCAAGCAAAGGTACTTGACACTTGGGGCTAATGTGTATCGCAAGTTCAAGGTATCATGTTACAACCGGGTTAAAATCTTCTTTCTAAATCGGACAAAGCGATTGCTAAGCATGTTTCTAAGTCTACAACATATTTATTCATAAGCAATAGACTTGGGGGCTGATCTGATAAGTATGATTAAGAAAAGTAGCATAAGTTATACCTCAGATTTTTGCTGTATTTGCTTCACCATGTCAATTTCAGTCACGGCTGCTATGTACTTGATTGATATAGCAGAGACTATCTCTCAATGCTCAAATGAGTATAGTCAGCAATGTCTAGCTTGGCCTTTCGGCGTTCGAAACTCCTCCTTGGCGAGCACTTGGCAGGGCGGTGGGCTGTCCGGCTCAACAAACCGAGTCTTGAGAATCTCAATTTCGGGTCAATTGTTTTGGCGGGCTAGGAGCTTCAGGTTATCGAGCTGTTGAGAGTATCTTCAGCGGGTGGACGGAGGATGGTGCTGGAATATCATAGGCTGGTTTAGGCGACGGTGATGGGTAGAAGCTGTCGAGAGCAGCCGTGCCAAGCTCCGTTCGATTCTTGACCGGGTCTTGGGACGGCTTACTCTTTTGCCCTCTTCTTGGGTTTCACTTGCGCTGTGGATAAAGGCGAAGGATGAGTACAAAAGCATGAGTAAGGTAAAGCATAAGGTAAACAAAGTTACATTACCACAGGGCAGTTTTGAAAGCCGGCATGTTAGATTGCATAGACTCGTGAAGGAAGGAGAGGTATCGATAATTGGATTCGGATGAATTAAGAGGTTGTGAATTAAACCCGCCAAAGGGAAGCGAGCGTAAATCGGAGATAACCTCGGTCGAGCGCTTCTGAGTTTCGTCGGGTAAGCGGGAGGAGAGCTCTACATCCTTGCTGGTCGGGTCGCCTCCGGCTTTCAAATTGCTGTTGCTTCAAAAGAAATTGAGGATCTTGGTAAGCCAAAGGATGTGAAAATCTTACTTTCGGGTTACTCTTGAATTTTACGTGGCGAGGGCTCGAGTCGAGGAGATTATAGTTACCTCTTCCTCGGCGGCTTGGCTATTCCCGTGTCTTCTGAAAAGATTTAATGTCGATAAGGTGATGATAAAGAGTTAAGGGAGTTAAAAAGCTTACCTCTTCTTCATCATCATCGAGATCGTCAAGTTTAAACATATCTCAAGCGCTTGGTTTCCTCTTCTTCGAAGTTCCAGTCTTGGCGGCTTTCCTTTCGGCTCTTTTTGCTGCTCTGGCTTGTTTGGCCGCCTCATGGTTATACTTGACCTTCCAGAAGTTATCATCGGCCTATGAAAAATGATAAGGGGTTATGAGTAAAAGCAAGGTATAACACAATAAGGAGTAAGCTATTGAGGTTGATGACTTACTGCGGGGCGGGTTTTCTTGCGAAAGGAAGTAAGCCAAAGGCATTACTAGTCACTTGTGCCCTCTTTCAACAACGTCGAGTCGTAGCCTCCACCACATCATCCGGTAAGTCGTCGGGACTATGGCGAAGTGGGTCATTTTTCTCTTTGGTAGGTGCACATTAAGCCGGGCGGCGGCTTAATCGGAATCACTCGCCAAGCGACCCAGACTCGGGCAGGTCAATGCCATCTAAGCCATTTCCCAAAAGAGCTTTGATTTTACTAATGGTGGGAGCAAGTGGCGAGGCGTTCAACAGCGATCGGTTTATCCGTGGCGGGTGGTTGGATTCAGCGCAAAGCGCGGAAGCCGGCGAAGGATTGTCCTCATTTGGAGAAGTATCCGGCAGTAAAACCACGTCTGATTCAATCCTTTGGATGACTCGGCGATTCACATAAGGAAGCAGGCGATCTCTCCGCGCTGAATCGAGATGCCACCAAGTTCGAGGCCGGGCCCGTTCGCGCGTTAGATTACGCGGTTTAAGTAAAACAATTCTCTGAATAAAAGTAAGCTGGGCTCCTCTCCCAGGTACACTTCGCAGAAAAATTGGAAGTTGCAAATATTTGACACGGAGTTAGGTCCGATGTCTTGAGGTCTGAGGTCAAAGAAGTGCAAAACATCCACGAAGAATTTTGAACGGGTGGAGCAAAACCCGACTCATATGATCGATAAACACGATCACCTCCCCTCCTTGGGTTGAGGTTTCTCCTCTTACGGATTAGGGTAGCGATAAGACATGACCTCCTTCTTAGGCGGATGGCGGACTTCACGAATTCAGACAAAGTGCTCTCGTAATGATGGATTTTACCCGATTCAGGTCACGGGAGCTTTGGGAGCCTTGGGTGCCATTGTATAAATTGAAGCCTATGACAAAATAAGAGTTTCCAGTTCAAATTTAACCCGGAGGAAAACATTTTAAGTCTATTCAATATGGCGGCTTAAGAAGGGGCCTAATGACATATGGGTAACTATGCAGTGATATTTAAGCCGCTACAGGTATCAAAGGCAGTAAAATTTTCTTAAGTCGCAGAAGCAAGCAAGGTTGACAGATTAGTGTCATTTACTTAAACCGGCCACGTGGACGGTCGTGGTTAAACAAATTTGACAGAGGCAGTTTTTTTGCTTAAGGGTGGAACAAACAGGTTTCACAAGTTGCGGCTATTATTTTGGATCAAGCGGCTGTTACGAAAAGAAAAATTTCTAGACTTAGGGTGGCACAGATGAAGTTCATAGGCTCGAGCAGGGCCTACGTACCAACGGAAAGGATCTATTTGCATTTGGAAGCGGGTGCGAAACAACCACATAATAGTTCTACACTGTCGAAGATCAAAAGGGGGCATTGGAGGTAAAAACTGTCAAGGGTTTGGTTCCGGCGGTGTGACGCCGACGAACTCGAAGAAGCCTTAATGCATATCTAAAACAGGGAAGAAGGAACTCCACGGATCTGGTGGCTGCGGAGGTCCGCTGTTTTTTTTCTGGTCGGGCTCAGGTTGATGCAGCGGCCGGAGTCGATGAAGACGAGGAGCTTCACGGCGGCGGCGGCGGAGCTCGAGTAACAGAGGGACAGCGAGAGGAAGAGGATGACCGAAAGGGGGGAGAATGGAAGACCTAGGTCGTGCCTATTTATAAGGGGAGACCGACTGAGACGGCGCGAGAAACGAGGAGATTAAACATCATTATCCAACGGCCCTGACGCCTCGGTTTTCAGAACGGTCAGTAAAAGCAAAAGATCCATGGGAGGATATGGCAGAGTAAAATATGAATTTAAGTAAAGATGACGTCACGGCGGGTTAATGCGGATCCAGAAGATGACGTCATGGCGGGTTGAATACACAGGCAGAAGGCTGAAGGTTTATTTCTTAAGGTATTTTAAGATTGACATGAACCGGTTCAAATCAATCTGGGGCCTAATGTTGGGGATATAACTATTTGTGTAAGCCACCCAGGAGGGGCCGGGTTACGCAAAGAAGACTCATCAAAAGTAAGCCCAAGGCCAAGCATGAAGATGGCGGTTCAATAAAGAAATTTGAGGCCCACAGTGACTTAAGGCCCATGGTGATAAACCGCCATAATGACATGACTTGTATCATAAGGTAGAATTAACTAGTCATCGAGCCGGACACTATTTATGAGCCGGCCGGGACTCTGTAGGTCGCAGGGCGTCCACCCGTGTATATAAGGGGACGACCCGCTGGCGGCTCAGGGCAAGAAACAACTCATCGAGAGCCAGGCATAGCGTATCTCGCTCCCTAGTTATAGAAACCTCAAGCAATACCAACCCAACTAGACGTAGGCCTTACCTTCACCGTAAGGGGCCGAACTAGTATAACTCTCTCGTGTCCTTTGTCCCATTTAACCCCTTTAAGCTTCCTAGTTGCAATGGCTCCACGACTAAGTCCTTGCAAGAGGATATCTGCCGTGACAATTCCATGACAGTCTGGGAATGGCCCGTGCTGCCCATGGGCCATATATGGTCCGACGGGTCATCGGGCCCACTAACGGCCCGTGCTAAAGGTGGCAACAGTTAAGGCCAACGTGACTTTGGGCCTGTTAAAGGCCTGTCGCGTAATTCGGCCCGTTGATGCCTGTGCTAAGCTTTCGGCCTCTTAAAGGGGCATGATATCAGTGGGCCAACTAAGGCCCGATATATGTTCGACTTTGGTAATGGCTCGTGAGCTAAGCGGGCCCAAACGGCCGGTCTACATTTCGACCTCTTTGAAGGCCGTCGACGACTAGTGAAAATTGAGGCCCACATGCATTTGGCTCGATAAAGGCCCGTGGTTTCATCTCGGCCGTAACAGGCCAGTACAATATTCAGACTGTTAATGGCCCAACGCTACCTGGGCCAAACTAAGCGCCGGGTCGACAAAAGGCCCAACTAAAATATAGGCCGGTGTTAGAGGGCCTGGTGCAATGTGTGAAGGTCCCAATCATTTGGGCCCAAGAAAGACGCAGGTCGGCCCAATTGTGGCCCACTAAAAACTTGGCCCGTTAGAGTCGAATGTTTCGGTCCGGTCGACTACATCTGATTTTTTTTTCAGATAGCGAATGATGGCAGTAACTAGTAGGAATTAAGAACAAACCTACTCTATACAATAAAGAAATTACGACATAGTAACTAAGAATAAACCTACACTATACAATAAAGGATTTAAGGTATATTACATCCACTGGGCATCGAAGTTCGCCACCAGTGATCATAAAGCGCAACAAAGAAGCGATTACAAAAGCTGGGCACCATTGCAGCGTAACAAAATAATCTTGAACGAGACCACTTCCAAGACAGTTCAAGAAAGGTTAGCCTTGTGGGGAACTGCTGCAAGTCAGCTGAAGCAAGGCTGTGAGACCGCCTAGCATGTCGGTCATAGCTTCCAGTGTAGCTGTTTAGCGATGAGGTTCTCATTGGTGTTCTCGGCAATCTTTCTTAGAGATAGGACTTCAAGTCGAAGTTGAGTTGCGAATGCCTTTACGCTAGAACTTGGGGCTGAAGAAGTCGAACTGATTCGGACAACGAATTCTGTGAGCTTTTCTGACTGTTAGTCTCAAGTAACTTGAACACAGCATCAAGACAAGACTTTGGGGTTGTCTCGCTATCTTCAAGATGTTTTGCTTCTTTACTGCAATATATGTTGGGTTTGTCTCACAGCCTTTAGCAGACTTGTGCATGCCATCAGGCATATCACCCTGAAAGAAAGCAGAGAGATGACAGGTTTTGCGTGTATAAACAAAGATGATAACATTACATCAATTCTATCCAATTTCAAATTAGAAAATAAAGAGTAAGTTCAAAATATCAATAGCATAATTTGGCATTGTTCATAATGCGGGAGCTTCACCACACTCTTTGGATTACCATGTCAACATAACAAGCATAGATGAAGGGCAAATAAAATTATTGTATCTATTTTGGATAATGTGCATGGCATGTTGTTCATATCATCAGCCACATCAGTAAGATAAAACAGGAGATGACAAGGTGCGAACGTGGGCTGCTTCACCACACACTGGATTATAGATCCACAAAAACAAGCATACATATAGGGAGTATTAAGTAATGTGCATGGTATGAATAAGGAATTTGGTTTTACAAGTAAAACTTAGAACTTACGGTTCTTATGAACATGCATTTTGGTAGAAACAGCAAACTAAACAGCAGTAAACGATAGGGAGTATGAGCAAATTAAACATCAGTTGAGGATAAAGGCTTTAGAAGGACTGACTTACATTAACGATTAACACGGCTTTATAATGCCCTTCTCCATGTCAAGGGAAGGATAACTCAAGAATTTCAGCACATAATCTTCTTCATAAGCATTGCTGTACTCTACATTTTGTAGAGAGTAATTATAGATATGATAATCTTTGGAAGGGATAGAGGATAATGAAGATAAGATGCAGATTGATGCTACATAATCAACTACCAATCCACGGAAGTACAAGCATTACAGGACAAAATGTCTTGACAAGAGCAATGGGCTACACTTACGACTTGGCATTGTCTCATGTATTCTACTTGTTGGTAAGATTAAATATAGATCTGATCTTTTTAGTAAATGGTGGGCGAGGAGATAAGATGAGAATGCTACAAAATGAACAATCCCTCTTCCCATAATACTAGAGTGTTTTGTACCTTTGGTGTCTTGTACAAAACGTTCTTATATTATGGGACGGAGGAGTAGCTGTTAATGTAAGTACGGTGATAAACCACGTTCAGTCCTTACAAGAGGACTGCAGAGCTAAACCTCTTCAAAAGCATTGGGTTGATTCTAAATTTATGTAAGAGTCCATACGGATCTTATAATGTCCACCAAATGGGCGATTCTGAGGCTAACATGTGCGGTGATGCTACATAATCAAACAGCTATGAAAGTAAGTATGGTCATACAGGCAAGAGGTACTCACAAGAGCAATGCGATTGTGCAGTATAGTTGCGAGATTCTGTGGTCCCTTGAGAATGAATGTTCTTCTGCTAACAGTTTTCGTACAAGTGAGACATTAAGGCAAATGCAGAAATGTAGTTCAAATTGTGATGTGATATCATAGACAGTACCTTACGCTGCAGCCGAGACCAATGTGTAACAAGATTATTCCAGTCACCGTCGGATAAATGTAGCACCGGAGACTTTACAGAAATTTCGTTCAGAGGCTTGCCATCGAAGTGCGCTTGCCTCAGGTAGGAACGATACTTCATCAACGAGTGCTTGAAAAGCGCAACCAACCCTTGCTCGTCATCACAATCCAGTTTGCTCCTCGCCAATTTAAAAGAATGAAATCTTGTGTCTTCTGTCAGCAGAAACATATGCAGCAATGACCATGAATAACATTAGTACATTACTTGCGCGTAAGTTGCGGAGGAAGACTGGAAATTGTTCTGTTTCTACAGTATAATCTTTCCATGAAGGAAAGATGCGCACAAAGTTCGTGACAACAACATAAGCTTCGTCTTCTAAACTGAGAAGAAATGGAACAGGGGTCCTATTTGCTGCAATTGGGGCTCTCTCTGGTTCGAAAAGGGATTTGTCAACTGGATTTGGTGTATTATTTGCTGGAATGGGGGTTTTGCGTCGTATAGCTGGTGCTATGTCAACTGGCATAATCATACGTTTGCTGCAGTTGGGGTCTGCTGAGTTGGGGCATCAGAAATGACCAGTGTAGTAGGGCTAGAGTCTGCTAGAGTTGGGGTATTTTGTGGGTCAGGTGATATTGCAACTACACCTAATGGGATATTTGATTTATTAGGTGCCACTACCTTTTCCAAATACTTTGCTTGTGCTCCTCCACGATTAGCAATCGCCCTCTTCCTTTTGAACGTCTGATACACAAGAACAACATTTGAATGGATAAATATGGTATGATGACAGATGGAATATGTCTTGAAAATGGATAGGCAGGCGTATTCACATACGATGTGTAAACTAAGCTAATGGCAGTTCAACAAAGTAGAAGCAATGCAAAGCATCAGTTGCAAGATATGTGCGAGCAATGTAACCTTGGAAAGTTAGAGCAAGTACCTTGATGGGTGAATAAGATAGGGCATCTTCCTCTGACTCCTCCACTAGGGAGGTAAATTGACTTAGGTCTCCTCTAGCTCACAATCACTGTTAGGATCATATTACGAGCATGAATCAGAGGTGGAGAGCGTTTGCATTGCATTGCATCAAGACTTGATTTCAGTCCCTTAATGCCAAGTTTGACAGCTATGGCATTGTTCATTTTATTCTTTTCATTGCGCAAGCTCATAATCATTATGATGCTGTTAGAATCTGAGATTCATGAAAACATAAAAAGTAGTCAGATTATCTATGGAATGCATTGCGGATTCAACTCGGAGAGTGTCTCCTATAAACCCTGCATATGCAAAGTTCACCTCCCCAACTGTGTCTTGACGGACCACACGTAAATACAAACCCTTATGTCTCTATAACAAAGTGACACACATTTCAAAACTGAAGTAGGAACATTAGAATCATATAAAATTTGTATTTGAACAAATAAACTAAGCAATTATGAGTGGCGTAATGTTTAGCTTCAAGGGTGGAGTGTTGGTAGTGCGACACAAAGCAAGTAGGCAGATTGTATTCCATGTAAAAGATCGAAACCTATGTAAAAGCTGGAAATGACACTTTCTTTCTATACAATGCAGTGTTCGTTACCCACACATGATGGAAGAGATCACATAGAGAAATACTATTCACTCATGTCTACGGTTCCAGTATTTAGAAACAGGGTGGTCCACCCTAAAAGAATATTCACAACAAATATGACAAGGCAAGCATAGATGTAGTGAATCAATCATTTTCTTGTGAGCTTACTAGGACAAGTATGCAAAATTGTAACTGCAGTAAGAGACCGCCAAAATCTGAATGAAGAAGTTTGTCTAGCACTTATTGTTTGCAACTAATCGACGTGAATAATTGGATATTATATCGAATGAGTAAGAAAGACAAGTAAAATTGTCAACAAACCCGGCTTGCAATAGTAATCTGTGTCAATGTCACTACGACCAACAATCCAAAATGAATAGTTTCTATTTCGAGGGCCAGAATTTTGAAAACCCTATGAACTTTAGAGGTACTAAAGATTACCGAAATACATCTGAACCATTAAGTGTAGGTAGCACTGAGCACACAACAAATCCTAATGACAGTCCTGCTGTCACGCCCAATATGCGACCCTATCCAAAAGGAACTCGACGGTCCCACCAAGGATAGACCCGCATATTGAAACACTTTTGCAAGGTGGATATCATTACATCAACATTGCATAATAGATAGGGATACATACAAAAGGCATACAATGCCACACGAATACAACAACATCATATACAAGATCAACATCCGACTACGGATGAAACATAAACAGAGGCTCAAACGACATCCACCCTGCTAGCCCAGGCTGCCGACCTGGAACCTATTCCCTGATCGAAGAAGCAGAAGACGAACTCCAAAACAAGCAAACATCGCTCTCGCGTCATGATCATCGCATAACCTGTACCTGCAACTGGTGTTGTAGTAATCTGTGAGCCACGAGGACTCAGCAATCCCATTACCATGGGTATCAAGACTAGCAAAGCTTAATGGGAAAGGAAGGGGTAAAGTGGTGAGGCTGCAGCAGCGGCTAAGCATATATGGTGGCTAACATGCGCAAATGAGAGCGAGAAGAGAAACAAAGGAACGGTCGTCAACTAGTAATGATCAAGAAGTGATCCTGAACTCCTACTTACGTCAGACAAAAACCAGAAACCGTGTTCTCCTCTCGAGCAACCCCGAAAAGAGACACTCACGGTTACACACACGGTTGGTGTATTTTAGAAGAGTTTACTTCAAGTTTACTACAACCGGATATTAACAAATTCCCATCTGCCACATAACCATGGCACGGCTCTCGAAAGTTTATACCTGCAGGGTGTCCCAACTTAGCCCATGATAAGCTCTCGTGATCAATGAAGGATATTCCTTCTCCCGGGAAGACCCGATCAGTCTCGAATCCGGCTACAAGACATTTCGACAGCAATAAAACAAGACCAGCAAAGCCGCCCGATGCGCCGACAATCCCGATAGGAGCTGCACATATCTCGTTCTCAGGGCAACACCGGATAAGCGAAGCATACATGAACCGACGTAACCCCAAGTTGCCAAGGGATGGTCCCGCACGGTGCTCTAGTTTGGACCAACACTTAGACAAGCATTGGCCCCGGGGGGCTGTAATAAAGATGACCCTTGGGTTAATTACTCCCAAGGGAAAGTAGGAGGTGGTGAGGCAAATGGTGAAACCAAGGTTGGGCCTTGCTGGAGGAGTCTTATTCAAAGCGAACTGTCAAGGGGGTCCCATAAATCACCCGACCGCGTTAGGGACGCAAAATCCGGGAACATAACACCGATATGACGGAAACTAGGGCGGCAAGAGTGGAACAAAACACCAGGCATAAGGCCGAGCCTTCCACCCTTTACCAAGTATATAGATGCATTAATAATATAAGAGATATTGTGATATCCCAACCAAAATCCTGTCCCCCATGGAGCAATCTTCAACTTCATCTGCAACTAGCAACGCTATAAGAGGGGCTGGGCAAAGCGGTAACATAGCCAAGCAACGGTTTGCTAGGAATGGTGTCAAAGGTTAGAGGTTCATGGCAATTTGGGGAGGCTTGAATAAATAGGTGATAGGTAACGCAACATAGCGATAGAACGAAGCAACTAGCATAGCAATGATAGTAGTGAGATCCAGGGTAGCGGTCATCTTGCCTGAAATCCCGCAAGGAAGAAGAACGAGTCCATGAAGAAGACCTACGGATGAAGCCGAACCAAGCGTAGACGAACGAATCCTCACGATCGCAACGAAACAGGAACTAATAAGAAGAAGCACACAACATAGTAAACACACCACACATGAACAAGGCATGATGCACAAACAAGCATGATGCATGACAAGACTACATGAAGCTACTCATGGCAAGAGATGATGCATACAAGAGCAACACATCAAAGCAAGTTAAATGAGGCCGGAGACAACATAGAACAATTCCGGTAAGTCCTCATATGCAAATTTCGAAATTGGTCCAGATCTGAAGAAACCTTATGTTCAAGTTGTTAAACAGCAAGTTAAGATGCACCACGATGATCTACACGAAATTCTAGTCAAGTTACATATAAAGTTCATTAGATTGAGACTCGACCTAGAAGATATGAGCAAAACAAGTTAAACATGGCATTGATGCAAAATGCATACAAACATCAAGAAAACCCCTCAAAACAAGGATGCAACATGATAATATGAAAATACATGCAAAATCAAGCAAGTTTCATATAGAGCACACTCAAAACGGAGCAACGGTTCAACACATACACACCATACAAGTTTAAAGGACAAGCTGTCCAAAACAGCAACTAGGCATATTGCAAGCATCAAAACAACATGCTACAGGACCTCAACAAGAAAACAAAAGGCATGGGCATGATGTACAGGTAAAGCATGACAAAACATGAACACTGAGCTATCTCCAGAAATCACTAGAACATGCTCAAAAGGACATGGCAAGATTGCAAATAATAACAGTTTCAGTCATTAGCAGAAATAACATTAGGTTGCAATGTTTAGAGCTATCAAAAAACATGCTACAGGAACTTATCATGGCAAAAAAAGGCATGGCATGATACTACTAAATGCATAGAACAAGAGTCCCTTACTGACCATGAGCCAAAAAGGATCAGAAAATAAGATGGCACCCAAGTAAACATGGCAAGTTATATTACAGATTCATACATGGCAGGAACAACGATAAGTAGGCATGTTGGTGAGCTTGAACCACTCACCACAGAGCAAGACATGGCATGGCAAGGCAACTCACAGTAAGAAGACATGGCATATAAGCTATACATGGCAATAACAACATCATAGAGTGCATGGATCAACTACAACAACCTTGGCAAAATTGAATAACATGTAAACAACCTGCCAGGAAACATTTTATAGCAAAAGTAGAGCTCGATTGTCTCAAGCTATGGCACTCCATAATTGCAAACAAGGGCATGGATGGATAGAGCATAACCATATGTTCAAAACATCCTTACTGAAGTATCTCAAAATAAGCATGGATCTCTCTGTAGCATCAAGTTTACATGGCATAAAAATATCAGCAGAACAGGGGCTGAAATCATCAACATCATGAAGCCTAGTTTGCCTGCTTGTGCTAGTCACCACAGAGATCACAAAAATACATGGAATACACCCCTTTAAAGATGGCATGGCATATTACAAAACACACGTAGGACTCAAGTTCATAGAGTGCACACATCAATCATGGCAAAAATGACAAAAGTGCATGTTCTGATAAGAATCTGACACTAACATCACATAGCCCTCTTCTAACAGCATTTCGGGCATCAAGATGAGCTCAAATGCAAATGATGCAATGAGATTAAATGATGTACTCGTCGAGACGAACAATTTGACATATTACACGCACGAAACGGAGCAATATGCAGAGAGTTATGGCATAATGAACATGTCATGAAAATTACACAAAACTGGGACTTAGCAGAAAATCACCTCGCGAAAAAAACTGGCAGGTCGGGGTCGTCTCCTTCTCTCGTACAGAATGGAGGGCACGGAAGTCAACGCCAGCGTGGAGGGGCTTGGGACTCGGCGAGCGCCGGAAGGCCGTGAATGGGTAGATCAGACGCAGGGCAACCCATTCCAGCGTTGAGGCGACAAGGGGCGGCGCGAGCGGAGATCGGGCGGCCATGGTAGCTCTGCGAGGTATCTGAGAGAGGGAGAGATCGTGAGCGGGAGAGAGAGAAGCACGGGGAAGGAAGAGAGAGAGGGAGGAGGCGGGCAAGGAAGGAGGAGCAGGGCGCAAGGGGCTGGCCTGGTCGGAGGTGGTCGCCGCCGGCGTCTCTGGATCGGGAGCTCCTCTCCCGATCTGGAGCGAGCGGGCACAGAGGAGCGCGGGGCACGGGATCCGGGCCCAGATCGGCCCAGGGGCGGGCCTGGCATGGGCCGAAAGGGCCACGGCGGCGGGGAGCTGCGGGGAGAGGCGCAGGCGACATGGCGACTCCACATGGCGGCGCGGGAGTGGCTGGCGGGCGCGAGGAGGCGACGTGGCAGTGCCAGATTGGCCGAGGTGGCGGTTGAACGCGTCCGGCGAGGGAGCGGACTTGTCCGGCGGCGGAGGGAGGAGTTGCTAGGGTTTGATCTGCGCGAGATTTCGGGGAGGGGCACATATATATAGGTAGAGGGAGCTAGGAGAGTCCAAATGGGGTGCGGTTTTCGCCCACGCGATCATGATCGAACGACCGAGAGCATGGAGGGGAGTTTGCTGGGTTTTGGGCCACTTTGGAAGGGGTGTTGGGCTGCAACTCAAAGAGGGCTTTGCGGTTACCCGGTTAACCGTTGGAGTATCAAACGACCTCCAAATGATCCGAAACTTGACAGGCGGTCTACCGGTGCTATACCAAGGCCGCTTGACAAACCTCGGTCCATTCCGAGAAAGTTTAACACCCGCACATGAAAAGAGGCAAAAGGGGGCGCCGGGGAACATAGGAGTGCCGGATTGCAAAACGGACAACGGGGAAAATGCTCAGATGCATGAGACGAACACTTACGCAAAATGAAATGCACATGATGACATGATAAAAATGCAGATGATGACATGGCAAAGTGCAACACGCAAGCACATGACATGGCAAAGACGGCGAATAACTGGCGGACACCTGGCGCATCGAATCCGGGGCGTTACAACACTCCTCCACTAACAAGAGATCTCGTCCCGAGATCTTAGGACCGAGACGGAAGAGAGAGAGGAAGAGGAGAAACAAGAACTGAAGAGAAGAAGCAAAGAATCGAGAGCACTCGAGAAGAAGAGTGGAATGACGAGAATGACGAGAATCGAAAGCTCACGGAATCAGATAGACTATGAAACGACTCGTTCTAACCGGAGTGGTTAGAATGAGAAAAGAAACGAATAAGACTGAAACGATTTAGGCAGCACACCGGTTGAACAAGGAAAGAATAGAACATGAGCTTCAGAAGATGGAATGACACTTGACGAGATAAACAACGCAATGCCTCCGGAAGAATTGAGAGAATTTGAATGAAAAGAACTTAGAAGGGAGGATTGAGTGGATTTGAATATCTGAGAAGAACAAAGAAATGCAAAACTCCAATTCTAAAGAATACGGAGAATTAATTGCACTTCGAGATGCAGGAAGAAAAGATACTTGAATTCCAGCAACAAAATCTTGATGAATTCTTGAAGAAAAGATTAAATCATGAAGAACCACCATGAAGAACTCCGGTAACAAAAGGATGATGAGATAAAATGAAGGAAGAAAGAATAAGATGAGCCTGCGATGAATTAGATGGAGGTTCCGACGAAATGGCTGAGGAAATTTGAACTCCGGAAAAGAAAAGATGAAAAGACTTGGAACTAGAATTTATTCATGAAGAACAAACTCCGAAGGAAGGGGATTACTTGATAACGGTGAAACAAGAATGAGATTTATTGTATGCTTATCCTTCATCAAATTAGATTGATGACAAACAATGGATTTGGCAAAATACTTATTCTCGTTGAAAAAGGATTAAGGGGAAACATCGCACAAAACTTGAGAAAGTCTTCATGAATAACCGGTAGGTTGAAAAGAACGAATGGATTAATATGATAAACAAGGAAAAGAATCTTGAACGAACCACCGTAAGAATTTGAAATGACTGATGAAAAAGAAATAATCACCAGGAAGAATTAGAGAAGCACGGAGATACTTGAGGGAGTTAAAATGCAAGAGAACAAAGAGATCGCGAACTGATAGAAGAATACTTGAACGAAGCACCGAAAGAATATTGAGACGAACGAAGGGGCACGAATATGGAATAATTGGAGAACGAATTTGAAAAACTTAGAATGGAGAGATATTCCGAAAAGATGGCCTCCGGATGATTGAGACGGAAAGTAACTTCTGAAATACTCCGGATGGATGAAAAGAATTTGCATGAGTGGAAACAATTAGATAGGATAACATCGATCTAGCACCATGAATCTCCGGGGGAACGGACAAGATTTAAGAGAAACTCTACTTCGATCTTCAAATGATGACGAGGAACACCACCAAAAATTAGTTGAGGCACTCTGGGAGAATGAAAAGCGAAGAGGTTGAGCCAACAATGAAAAGAATTTGAAATTGATCTTGGAAAGGCATCTGACTGATGAAATTCATTCTTACGTCAGACTCCGAAAAGAATTGAGAATAACTCCGGGGGAATTAGAAGAGTCAGGTAAGATCCTGGGAAAAGACCTGTGGGTTAGGGCCCACTAAGAGAAAACACCGTTGAAAAGGATTGTTGAACAGATAGATGATGCACCGGAACAATATAAATATTTGAATGAGGTGACAACCTTGAATTAATTGGAACACAGACGAATCTCCTGAGATGTCTTTAACACTCCGGAAGGATAAACTGGCGAAAGACGAACGAGCAAAGAGAACACTTCGAAGGAAAAGAATATGATTAACCCGAAAAACTTGATTTGAGTGCACCGGAAAAAGAAAGGGATGAAGAATGACGAACAAGACGAGAATTCACCGGTTAAAATAATTGAGGGAAGGCTGAAGAGGCTCCGCACGAATGAAATTGATGGTCGAAACAGACTCAGGCTCCGGGAATAAGAGGGTGGGAGGGGGGAAAACAAAGGCAACTTGGAAGGGGAAACCGACGAATATCTTGAAGAGAAAACACCGGTTGAAATCATTGAGGAAAGAAGACAAAGACTTCGCACGAGTAGGATGGATACTCGATTACGGACTCCGGTTCCGAGAAGAAGAAGGGATGGGAGGGTGGGAAAAGAAAACAACTGAGGACAGAGAAACAACTTTGTTGAGAGCGAACTAAGGATTGAACTTGCAAAGATGAAGAGGCTCGAGTCGACTTGACGAGAATGCACCGGATCAAAAGAGCTGAGGGGCAACGATCGAAAAACCAACTGCGTGAACCTAAAGAAAATTTGAAGGGGAAGATGAGTAATTCAAAACACCTACGTCAAGATTCCTTACCAGAGCGACGAAGGGGCTGAGGAGTAAAAAGAATTCCTACTCTCCGATATAACTAGACTCCGAAAACAGTTTTTTCTAGACTCAACATCGGCCAAACTACACGATCAATCAAGGGGGCTCCTAAGGTCGGTCGAGGCTCTGATACCAACTTGTCACGCCCAATATGCGACCCTATCCAAAAGGAACTCGACGGTCCCACCAAGGATAGACCCGCATATTGAAACGCTTTTGCAAGGTGGATATCATTACATCAACATTGCATAATAGATGGGGATACATACAAAAGGCATACAATGCCACACGAATACAACAGCATCATATACAAGATCAACATCCGACTACGGATGAAACATAAACAGAGGCTCAAACGACATCCACCCTGCTAGCCCAGGCTGCCGACCTGGAACCTATCCCCTGATCGAAGAAGTAGAAGACGAACTCCAAAACAAGCAAACATCGCTCTCGCATCATGATCATCGCATAACCTGTACCTGCAACTGGTGTTGTAGTAATCTGTGAGCCACCAGGACTCAGCAATCCCATTACCATGGGTATCAAGACTAGCAAAGCTTAATGGGAAAGGAAGGGGTAAAGTGGTGAGGCTGCAGCAGCGGCTAAGCATATATGGTGGCTAACATGCGCAAATGAGAGCGAGAAGAGAAACAAAGGAACGGTCGTCAACTAGTAATGATCAAGAAGTGATCCTGAACTCCTACTTACGTCAGACAAAACCCAGAAACCGTGTTCTCCTCTCGATCAACCCCGAAAAGAGACACTCACGGTTACACACACGGTTGGTGTATTTTAGAAGAGTTTACTTCAAGTTTACTACAACCGGATATTAACAAATTCCCATCGCCACATAACCGCTGCACGGCTCGAAAGTTTATACCCTGCGGGGTGTCCCAACAGCCCATGATAAGCTCTCGTGATCAACAAAGGATATTCCTTCTCCCGGAAGACCCGATCGTCTCGGAATCCGGCTACAAGACATTCGATAGCAATAAAACAAGACCAGCAAAGCCGCCCGATGCGCCGACAATCCCGATAGGAGCTGCACATATCTCGTTCTCAGGGCAACACCGGATAAGCGAAGCGTACAGGAACCGACGTAACCCCAAGTTGCCAAGGGATGGTCCCGCACGGTGCTCTAGTTTGGACCAACACTTAGACAAGCATTGGCCCGGGGGGGCTGTAATAAAGATGACCCTTGGGTTAATTACTCCCAAGGGAAAGTAGGAGGTGGTGAGGCAAATGGTGAAACCAAGGTTGGGCCTTGCTGGAGGAGTCTTATTCAAAGCGAACTGTCAAGGGGGTCCCATAAATCACCCGACCGCGTTAGGGACGCAAAATCCGGGAACATAACACCGATATGGCGGAAACTAGAGGCGGCAAGAGTGGAACAAAACACCGGGCATAAGGCCGAGCCTTCCACCCTTTACCAAGTATATAGATGCATTAATAATATAAGAGATATTGTGATATCCCAACAAAATCCTGTCCCCATGGAGCAATCTTCAACTTCATCGCAACTAGCAACGCTATAAGAGGGCTGAGCAAAGCGGTAACATAGCCAAACAACGGTTTGCTAGGAATGGTGTCAAAGGTTAGAGGTTCATGGCAATTTGGGAGGCTTGAATAAGCAGGTGATAGGTAGCGCAACATAGCGATAGAACGAAGCAACTAGCATAGCAATGATAGTAGTGAGATCCAGGAGTAGCGGTCATCTTGCCTGAAATCCCGCAAGGAAGAAGAACGAGTCCATGAAGAAGACGAGCGGATGAAGCCGAACCAAGCGTGAGCGAGCGAATCCTCACGATCGCAACGAAACAGGAACTAATAAGAAGAAGCACACAACATAGTAAACACACCACACATGAACAAGGCATGATGCACAAACAAGCATGATGCATGACAAGACTACATGAAGCTACTCATGGCAAGAGATGATGCATACAAGAGCAACACATCAAAGCAAGTTAAATGAGGCCGGAGACAACATAGAACAATTCCGGTAAGTCCTCATATGCAAATTTCGAAATTGGCCCAGATCTGAATAAACCTTATGTTCAAGTTGTTAAACAGCAAGTTAAGATGCACCACGATGATCTACACGAAATTCTAGTCAAGTTACATATAAAGTTCATTAGATTCGGAGCTACGACCTAGAAGATATGAGCAAAACAAGTTAAACATGACATTGATGCAAAATGCATACAAACATCAAGCAAACCCCTCAAAACAAGGATGCAACATGATAATATGAAAATACATGCAAAATCAAGCAAGTTCCATATAGAGCACACTCAAAACGGAGCAACGGTTCAACACATACACACCATACAAGTTTAAAGGACAAGCTGTCCAAAACAGCAACTAGGCATATTGCAAGCATCAAAACAACATGCTACAGGACCTCAACAAGAAAACAAAAGGCATGGGCATGATGTACAGGTAAAGCATGACAAAACATGAACACTGAGCTATCTCCAGAAATCACTAGAACATGCTCAAAAGGACATGGCAAGATTGCAAATAATAACAGTTTCGGTCATTAGCAGAAATAACATCAGGTTACAATGTTTAGAGCTATCAAACAACATGCTACAGGAACTTATCATGGCAAACGAAGGCATGGCATGATACTACTAAATGCATAGAACAAGAGTCCCTTACTGACCATGAGCCAAAAAGGATCAGAAAATAAGATGGCACCCAAGTAAACATGGCAAGTTATATTACAGATTCATACATGGCAGGAACAACGATAAGTAGGCATGTTGGTGAGCTTGAACCACTCACCACAGAGCAAGACATGGCATGGCAAGGCAACTCACAGTAAGAAGACATGGCATAGAAGCTATACACGGCAAGAACAACATCATAGAGTGCATGGATCAATTACAACAACCTTGGCAAAATTGAATAACATGTAAACAACCTGCCAGGAAACATTTTATAGCAAAAGTAGAGCTCGATTGACTCAAGCTATGGCACTCCATAATTGCAAACAAGGGCATGGATGGATAGAGCATAACCATATGTTCAAAACATCCTTACTGAAGTATCTCAAAATAAGCATGGATCTCTCAGTAGCATCAAGTTTACATGGCATAAAAATATCAGTGAGCAGGGCTGAAATCATCAACATCATGAAGCCTAGTTTGCATGCTTGTGCTAGTCACCACAGAGATCACAAAAATACATGGCATACACCCCTGTAAAGATGGCATGGCATATTACAAAACACATGTAGGACTCAAGTTCATAGGGTGCACACATCAATCATGGCAAAAATGACAAAAGTGCATGTTCTGATAAGAATCTGACACTAACATTACATAGCCCTCTTCTAACAGCATTTCGGGCATCAAGATGAGCTCAAATGCAAATGATGCAATGAGATTAAATGATGTACTCGTCGAGGCGAACAATTTGATATATTACACGCACGAAACGGAGCAATATGCAGAGAGTTATGGCATAATGAACATGTCATGAAAATTACACAAAAGTGGGACTTGGCAGAAAATCACCTCGCAAAAAAAACTGGCAGGTCGGGGTCGTCTCCTTCTCTCGTACAGAATGGAGGGCACGGAAGTCAACGCCGGCGTGGAGGGGGCTTGGGACTCCGGCGAGCGCCGGGAAGGCCGTGAATGGGTAGATCGGGCACGGGGCAACCCATTCCCGACGTTGAGGCGGCTTGGGGCGGCGCGAGCGCGGAGATCGGGGCGGCCATGGTAGCTCCTGCGAAGTATACAGAGAGAGGGAGAGATCGTGAGCGGGAGAGAGAGAAGCACGGGGAAGGAAGAGAGAGAGGGAGGAGGCGGGCAAGGAAGGAGGAGTAGGGCGCAAGGGGCCGGCCTGGTCGGAGGTGGTCGCCGCCGGCGTCTCCGGCAAGGCGGCGGCTCTGGATCGGGAGCTCCTCTCCCGATCTGGAGCGAGCGGGCACAGAGGAGCGCGGGGCACGGGATCCGGGCCCAGATCGGCCCAGGGGCGGGCCTGGCATGGGCCGAAAGGGCCACGGCGACGGGGAGCTGCGGGGAGAGGCACAGGCGACGTGGCGACTCCACATGGCGGCGCGGGAGTGGCTGGCGGGCGCGAGGAGGCGACGTGGCAGCGCCGGATTGGCCGAGGCGGCGGTTGGACGCGTCCGGCGAGGGAGTGGACATGTCCGGCGGCGGAGGGAGGAGTTGCTAGGGTTTGATCTGCGCGAGATTTCGGGGAGGGGCACATATATATAGGTAGAGGGAGCTAGGAGAGTCCAAATGGGGTGCGGTTTTCGCCCACGCGATCGTGATCGAACGACCGAGAGCATGAAGGGGAGTTTGCTGGGTTTTGGGCCACTTTGGAAGGGGTGTTGGGCTGCAACTCAAAGAGGACTTTGCGGTTACCCGGTTAACCGTTGGAGTATCAAACGACCTCCAAATGATCCGAAACTTGACAGGCGGTCTACCGGTGCTATACCAAGGCCGCTTGACAAACCTCGGTCCATTCCGAGAAAGTTTAACACCCGCACATGAAAAGAGGCAAAAGGGGGCGCCGGGGAACATAGGAGTGCCGGTTTGCAAAACGGACAACGGGGAAAATGCTCAGATGCATGAGACGAACACTTATGCAAAATGAAATGCACATGATGACATGATAAAAATGCAGATGATGACATGGCAAAGTGCAACACGCAAGCACATGACATGGCAAAGACGGCGAATAACTGGCGGACACCTGGCGCATCGAATCCGGGGCGTTACACCTGCCTAATGAGTAATGAATCAATTAGAAAATGGGTGATGAGGAGTGGCTGCTGAGTGTTGAGGGCGTATCTCGGGATAAGTCGGGTTGGCTTGGTGGGTCTTGCACGCCTGAGCCCTGAACGGATTTGGGAAGGTAGGCGGCGGCGCGCCATGGCAGCGGTGACGCTGTTGGGTGAGCGGCTCTGGCCTCCTGTTAGTCGAGCGTCTCCTCCTAGAGTCATGCCATCCGGGACGGCAAGTCGCCGCGGCGAAGGCAAAGCGGTGAAGCAGTAGAGATCGAAGCAGCAGCGAAACGAGGGGAATCGGGCTGGGACGACCCAAAATCCAGGTGGGCCGGCCCATCGTGGGCACCCTGTAGAGATACACACCCGAGCGGCGAACATGCATTTTCAAAACTAATTTAGGAACATTTAGCTGACCGATTAAACAACTCTGTTTTAATAATATCAGATTCGTATTTGAACAACTAAGCTTGTTTAGCTTGATGGGTGGAGCAGTGTTATTATGACACGAAGCACGTATTCTGATCGTATAGTGATCATAAAAGGGGGAAACTCTAAGCATATTTTTTAGCAAAGAGGTTTCCCTCGATTTCTATTAAAGAAACCACCACGGAACCAACATGATCAATTAAATCCTAAGCATGATCAATTAAACCGTATTATGGCTGTGACATGGCAGATTTGAAGCTGCAAACCGGAGAAATGATATTTAGCATCCATTGTTTGCTTCGAACTAAGAACTAAATTCTAAGAGCTGAAAAGAAAGTAGAGTAACCAAGTTAAGATCTATTTTCTGGTTGAGATCAAAAAGTTGAGGAGATATGAAGTACCACCTCTCTTGCGGCGCCGTGTAGGCATCGGGGGTGCAATGGCTGTCGGTGGCATTGAAGCAGATCTACGACAGTAGACGGGTGCATCGGGGGATAAGTCCCGTTGCGGTGGAAGAGAAGGTCATGCGAGCGGCCCCGACAAAGAGGACGACGGCGCCGATGAAGCGAGAGGACGCGATGCAAGGCTATTGGTCCGTCGCCGTGGATGAGAAACGCCCATCTCTAGCAGTGGACGACGTGGTATTGGTAGGCGCTCCGGCATGGTGGAGGACGGTGGCGATGGATGTGGTGGAGGACGGCGGTGATGGATGGGGTGGCGGACGGAGGCTGGTGTGGGGATGGGGTGTTCTAGCGGACGGTGTATGAATGGGAAAATGGAGGAGAGGTACGGGAACCATGTTTACGGGGACGCTACTGTCGAAATATGGGAAAGTTACTGAACTTAGCCCCCGTTTAAAATTTGGACGTCTCGTCGGTTGGGGATAGGATGGTAATCTCGCATCTCGCCAATATTTGCCCAGAGCAATTTCGAGCGAGGAGAGGGTGGTTGGCTCCCATGGTTGGCGCCCACGGTGTATGAACGGGGCTGGCAGGTAGGGTGGTTGTGTCACGTCTGAGTGAAGTTACAACCTGCCCCTATTGAAAATATTTGCCTACATCAATTTCGGCCGAGTCGAGTTTGTTTTGCCGCCCACCGTGTATGAATGGGGAATGGAGGGAGAAACAGAGGTCTTTCGGACGAGCTTGAATCAAATGAGTTTTGCCGCCCATGTTTGACGCCCACCGTGTCCGAATGGGCTCAGAGGCGGTCGTGTCACGTCTAATTAAGTTACTAACCTACCCCTATTTAGAGCAGTGGAAATCGGGCCGATGGATTGTCCGTGTAATGGGTAGACAGTAATTTCCAGCTCCCAAACACTTGGCTTCGGGCAGCCGATGTGGGAGTGGACATTTTGCTGCTTCTTTCGAATTTTGGGACAATAAGCATCCACGTTTACCCTGGCAACTAAATTCGAATCCATTTTGTATTCCTATATGAATCTTTATAAATCATTCTATGTGTTTTTATATATCTTCAAAAGGATGACAAATATGTATTCCACTATCATATATGAATATGGTTTACAAATGCCGATACTCAAATTCAGAAACTAGAATCCAGTTTAAGGTGAATTCGAATATTTGGAAATCTTCATGCCCAAGTCAAATGTCACACGCAGCATAATGTGTACTCCCATTTAGATATGTACACAAGCGATGTATCAAGATTCAAATACCGAGTCAATCAACCAAGAATGTACAGAACTAATAGACATATAAACACTTATAGAGTATATGGATCAATAATATCAACTAACATACATAAGCCATGCCGCTGTACTTTTTTTTTGGCTACAACAGCATCCTTTTTTTAGCCAGCATCTTGGCCCTTTCCGATGCGTGCCACTTATGGTCCATCTATACTACTACTATTGCTGAATGCACATTCAGCCCGATTGGCATATTTGTAGGTCTGGCACAGCAATCCAAATGAAATGTCTCCGAGTCTTATCAATTAATACAGACTTGTGCTCAAATAAAATTACAAACAAAAAAACAATTATTACATGATCTCTAAAACAAATGGTTTGATTGATTACATGAAAAGACAACACAAAGGTTATTCAACTATGGAAAGAACATTTCACCTATGATTTACCAAGTAGGAATTTAATTTCCTTTTTTCCTTCAGGACCTTAACAATCTGGTCAGTCTCAGCTTGCTTCGTTTTGAAATCCACCAAATATTTAATGGTTGTCTTGAGTACTTCTTGTGATTGTGCTGTTAGCTTCCTCAACATGTTAACTTCATCTCTAAGTGCAGAAGCAGAATCTCTTTCTACCACTAGTTTAGCCTCTAGAGCATCAGCAGTTGGCAATTCATAATGCACGATTGGGCGGTGCCCTCGCTGTGGGATGATGCAACGTCCATGGGGACCTCGCTCTTTGATCTTGGGCTAAACTGTTTTGCCATTAAAGTTCCGATTGGATTCAGAAAAGTTGAAGTTAGCAAAACATCTCAACTGGGAGTTATAACAGCAAACCATTTAAACAAACAAGGAATTAAAGAGTTCCAATTGGATGCTGAAAAGTAGTTATTAACATCATTGTAACCCGCTGTTGCAGCAGCAAAGCAGTTAAACAAACAGGTAATTCTTAACAGTAAGTATCAAACACATATGATTAACAGGCTGTGCCATTATGTAATCACTAGCAAACTAAATTAAGCCAAGCAACGTAATTGAACAATTTTGCAATAAGTGGCTAACTAAAATTCCGAGAAGCGGTGGCGAACTTACGCTAGTTCTTTGTACAGCACACCTGCAACTTCTTTTTCTCTTACATGGTTGTACGAAGGAGTCCATGGCATCAATTGCTTGGATCGCAGTCCCAATACTTCTTTCTTCCCACCTTGCATGGGTAAGTCGAATGGTTAATCTGGTAAGATGGTGCGTCCTTGATATGTTATATGAGGACGTGTAGTCAGACTAGTTGTATCCAAACACATCACACTGGCTTTTATTGTATATTTCATGCGATTACTTTTGGCATATAGAGATCTAAGCAATCTACAATAGGATGAAAAGACTGGCATCCTTCACATTATTGGTGAACTCAGTTCATAGAAACAAGCAATTCAACCATTCTGTGGGTAAATCAAAAGCGCCACTGGAATATTTTTCACTATCCAATCATACACGCAAAAATGGGCGACGCCACCATAGGGGCTGGTATGGGCGGCCGCCACCGGTGGCTGGAAAGTGTGCACCTAGTTTGAGTCGCCCAGGTTGGCCCACGCTAGTTTTGTTCGTCCCAATGCACGAGCAGGCAATGTAAAAAATGAAGAAAAATGTTTCAATTTGGATGGGCCAATAACATAAGTGCAAGGCAGGCCCTATAGCAGGCTCATGCCCAAAGCAGCGCCTCCCATATCGATCGACAGCAGGAAAAATCCCAATTCATTCGCTCCGACCTCGATCTGGTTCGCTCCTAACCTAGCCGCCACTAGACAGACCGACACAGCACTTCCTCGCGCCCTCGTTGGAGGCGGTCGTCGCTTCGCTTCAAGCGAGCGGAAGGACAAGAAGATGAAGATCCAACCACAGGTGTAGCTGCGTGGGAGGCAGCGGCGGCAGACGGGCATGGCATCGAGCTTGCGGAAGCGGACAGTCGTAGCTTGCAAGAGTAGCATGCGCAACGAGCAGGTACAACACATCCCTGATTATATCTAATTCAACTCTTCAATTTCTGGCCAATAGTTAAACTTGACGGTGTTGTAAAACTGCTTGTATGTAGGGAATCTATGAGAAAATGAAACCAATTTCTATTTATTTTATAACTCCCCAATCAATCTTGAATCGATTGAATCTGATGTATCTAATCAAGTTTCGGTGCAAACATACAAGCTCATGTTGTTCTTGAGCTCAAGTGTCTAATGAACAGATCGCTAATGAAGGATTTGATGCAAACATTTTACATGCTCCTGTTGATGAACATATAATGTCTAATGAGGGATCTAATGCAAGCATTTTGCAAGCTCATTGAAGGATTTAGTGTCTAATGATGATCTACTATGTTGAGAGAGACAGAGATTTGCAGGCATTGATGACAAGTAAATCATAGTGCATTTTCATAGCTTGAGGAAACGTCGAGGCCATCCACCAGAAATTCCCCGTATCATGACAACATAGCATAAATACTTTTCTAATATGTTGTTTGAAACTATTGCCATACTTGTGCAGGATAGATATATTGATATGCAGTTTGTGCACTGGTTATACGTGCAATTACACTTCGATATTTTCAGCCAGAGAATGAATAATTCAAGCAGGTACATACCATGTTTGTAGTCCTTATACACCAGGTTGCATTTTGTGTTTTTTGGTGCTTGCATCATTTAGTGTTTATAATTTGAACTACTTTGGATCATTAACTGGTTTTCAAAGTGCATGTAGCTTCACATTTCTCAAGTTATGTTGATTTCCGGAGTGCAAGTGCCGTCATATTTTTTAAGTTAAATGTTCGCCCCTGGTAACTTGAATTCGTGGATCAGCCACTGCACACAAATCATACACGAATGCCAGTACGAATTAAATAAAATGCAGGGACTTACGCTAGCTTGTTGTGCAGAGCTCATGCAGCAGCTGCTTGCGCTTGGGATGTTCCATGTACAAGTCCATGTTACCACTTTCTTGGATGTGCAAGCCTTGTGCTCCTTGCATCCCCCTCTGCATTTTAGACACGGCGAATGGTTGATCAAATAAGAGGAACCGACCTTGATGTTGTACCATGAGGAGATACTTACAAGGTTATCTGGTGTGCGGGATGTGTACCAGATCCCGTAAGCGCCGTCATGCTTCGCTAAAAATGGATTTGCTTGTTTGGATGATATCTCTAGAAGAAATAAGAGTTAAAGTCAGAGTTGCATAGGCGTGTAAGCTAAGAGAGCAGTGAAAGGATATCCAAACATCGTCGGAATAGTGCACAAGGGAGTGATGTGTGGATACCTAGTTCGGGCCGGCGTTTGGGCATGCTCGCCTAGCTAGAGTGCGGGTCACTTCAGAGCCGTTGAGGGTGATGCGCTGGCGTTGGCTGGCCGCACATGGATGCATATCTTGAGTGGCAGTGGAGCGCTCCGATGCGGTGGCCGAGACCGTTGGTGAAGCCCCAATGGCCTCGGGGGGCGGAGGTGCGACGATGTGCTCGCTGAAGTAGCCCCGGTGAGCTGGGAGATGGCGTCGGTGAAGCGCACCTGATGCGGTGGAACTCAGTGTCCGTGAGGCACGTCGGTTATGGGCGGCCGGCGTTGTCGGTGGACCACCCGTGCGGTGGGCGAGGCGTAGATGAGGTAGCTCGGTGCGGTGGTGAAGCGCGACCATCTTCTTCATCGTCGTCGTCCGCACAGAGGTGGGGAACGGTGGGGAAAGAGACGAGACGAGGCGATTCGAGGTTGGCGGCGAATTAGGGATTTGAGCAATCTGGGCGCGGAAGGGGCGGTGGAGAAGAGAGATTTGCAGGGCTGGAATTGGGGCGCCGGATATTTCAATCCGAAATGTGGAAGCGAACTTATATTGTCGTCGTCCTTTGGGGGGGGGGGGTGCTACGCGTCCGTCCGACACACGCGACCACCCCGACAGGACTATGCTTCGGTGCCTTAAGGCACCTGCCTTTGCGTCCATGACATGCGGGCCCAACGGTGGCTGGCCCACATGTCGATGACCCAAAACGAGTTGCCTTTAAGGCACGAAGCAGCATCCACCCGACACGACCCTGGTGCTGGTGCGCCTACATTTGAGAATGCAAGCGAATCTTCTTTCATTTGCAAGCGAATCTGTATGTATTACCATGCCCGTGTTTTCCTTGCAATAATTAGTCATTTGAAGCGAGATACTCCATCCGTTCACTTTTGTAAGTCATTTGAGACAACTTAAAATGAACTGTTTTGCACATTGTGCGAAATGTCTTCAAGGTCTTATAAAAGTGAGCAGAGGGAGTACTATAAATTAATTAATGAGGAGTTATTTGAAAAAAAATCAAAAGCGGTACCCACGCTAACGTGGATTAGAGTGTGTGTCACATAATTAGTTATTTGAATTAGAGTGTGTGTCACGTAGTTAGTTATTTGAATTAGAGTGTGTGTCACGTGGCGATCTCCAATTCTAACATGGATTTAGCATTTCTTTGTATCCACGCTACTTTTTAATACAAATTCATATGTATATGATGAACACCATGGTAGTGAGAAAACTTTTGGATGGATTCAAACATATGACCTACAAAATAGCACAACAAACTGAGTCAATGTCAACTTTTGAAACTTAGTATGGCACTAATTTGAAATAATTACCCATATGCTGGTCCTCGGTTCAAATCTTACAATGTACACGAATTGAAACATCGATATTAAGTCTCGTACTATGTACATTCAAATGTTGTTTTAGCCCCCCCCAAGACAAACGCTACATACTTCTGTATCGGTCAATCTTCCTCTCCTAACCACCTTAGGAAGCTATCGGTTTCAACACACGTTCATTCTTTCTCTCCATGTTTGATCTCTAAGTCTCTCAACTACACAACCCCTTTTTCCACTCTCTTACCAAATGTATTTACCTCACACACCCGCCATTGCACCCCATGCCGAGCCCTCTCTCTCTCTCCCCCTCTCCCTCTCACCCTCTCGCGCTAAATACATGCATTGCCTATCTAGCCCCCCAACCTCTCGTGCGCACGCACGCACGTTGTATATCTAGGTCACTCCCTCGAGACAGTCTCACTCTTTCTTCCGCACGGCGGGCCACACTCGCTCAATCTCGCTCTCTTTATCCTAGTCTCGTTTAACCTCGTTTTCTTTCACACACAAATGATATATCTCCTTGTTCGGGCCTCGATCGACACACTCTATACTCTCTCACGCAGATTGTCTATCTAGGTCAGTCCATCCAAACCGCCGCCACTCTTTCGACCTCATGGTGGGCCATGCTCACTCAATCTCTCTCTCTCTCTCTCTCTCTCTCTCTCTCCGTATGTCTCGATTGACCTCGCTCTTTCTCGGACAAAAACTATATATCACCATGTTTGAGCCCAATTCGACCTATTCACATTGAATACTCTCTCACGCACATCGTCTATCTAGGTCACTCTCTCCAACCCGTCTCACTCTTCCGATCGCACGGCGACCCTATGTGGTCGGTTGACCTTGCTTCCTCCCACGCACAAAATATATCTACATTTCTGTGACCGGATCATCTCTCAAGCTCTATCTTACAGCCCTCACCCTTGCCAAAAAGCTCAATCGGACAATATCTCTCCAGAGCATATATATTTGTTCAATGAATGTCGGACCACACTCACTTTGTCTCTCTATCTATATGTCTCTCGATTGACCCGCTTTCTCACACCGTATCTTCCAGCGTTGAAGCTACTACCTCTCCATCCCTCATAAAGTCGGAGCTATTTACATTGCGAGGGCACTCCAACCTTGGATTAATTTGTGTAGGCATTTATTCTGGTCGGTTTAGATTATATTTTAAGTAGCATTCGCCCACAACTACTCCAAACACCATTGCAACCCACGCAACTCCCCTAGTTGATTTCCCTCTGGCTCGGTCATCGCTCTCTCGCACGTCCTTTCTCGCCTTCAACGTCGCACCATGGTATTATTGAAAAAACTATGTTGTTCTCCTTAATTATTATAAATAAGCTACAAAACTACACAACGATAGTCCACTTGGAATGGAACAAAATTCGACCCACAAATTAAAGTGCTACAAACTACACACCGAGGGGCCCATATGTCATGAAACAAATTTGGACCCATATACAAATTAAAAAATAAAGGACGAGGATTGAACATGCGACCGGGCCTTCAAGCCGCACGTCAATAGGCAACATACGTAGAATAGCAATGTTTGTTGTACCCCCTTTGTTCACATAATGTTTTTATATTACCACAGCCTAATTAATGGATAACATGTAATATTATTTTTAGTACTATTCGCCTTCACTTACTGGTGGGGTTCCATGTGTGCTCTCTCTCTCTCTCCTCCCCTTCCGCGTTTAGACACACGGGCAAACAGGAAGAACTCGCGGGCGATGTTGCCGTTGACCATATCTGGACGCGTTCACAAGTCACGGCACCAGTTTCACGTACTAGCAGCACTAGTCAGTGTGTACGTGCAATGCACGTTAATTTGGAAGTATATTAAGTGCATGCGGATATTAACTACTAGGATATTATGTGCGTGTTGTCATGTGATTAGCACTATTTTTGGCATGAAATTAACTGCATGCTAAACGTGTTGAGCGCTCGACATTGAAGCAGTCTAGGTCGTCGGATGACAAGGAATACATGTGGCTTGATGACGTTTTATATGTAATTTGATGCGGCTCTAGCAGAATATTCAATCGATCAAACCATACATTTCGTTCAGTATGACTCCGACTTTAAATTATACGACTATCGATATAAAATAAACGAAAATAATAAATGTTCGGATTTTAAGCATGGCAATCCGAACGTTTTTCATGGCAAATTTAGATTACGCGGTGGCGGCGGGGGCGTCTCGCGGTGGGAAGCGGATCCTCTGCCGTGCTCGTGTGTCGTCAGCCATCGACCGACGGCGGCGGCGGCGTCTTGCGCCATTGTTGGCGTACTCTGGGCGTTGGCCTAGCTTCAAGGAAGGCCAAAATGTTCGGACTTGAGCGAAGTCAAGCTGGCAGGAGGAGGCGATCGTTGGTGCAAGGAAGCGGTCGACGGCGGCCATCCATGCCGCTGAGGGGGCACCGCACCAGCGAGGATAAGCGCTATTAATGGCGCGGCGGAGACATTTGTGTGCACGGCACGCACGGCGCAAGCGCGCGTCGCGCAGACGCATGAGCGCATCTTGCACGGACACCTGCGGATGTGCTGCGTCGGTCTGCTGTGCGCATGCGTTGGCAGGTGCACGGGCGCGTGAAAGTCGGCGGGGACCTCGTGGAACCCGTGGGATCAAGCTTCGGTGACAATGTCGGCTCCCAGCCCATCAATGCCACGGGATGGCGCTGGCGCGATCAGGCGACGGAGCGGAGCAGGGAGCGGGGGACAGCGCGACATCTTCCCGCAAGGCCATTTCAAGCTCGTCCCAAAGAGCCTTATGTTCTTGAGACTCGGCTGGGTTTCTTCCTCGAAGCCCTGGAAAACTAAGGGTAGACCATCATGATGCGGCATGGCGACGTTTAGGTCAGGCTAGTTGGAGGTAGGCGACGGGAGAATCGAGAGAGGAAGAGAGAGGATTGTAGCGATCTTGGGTAGTGCGGGGTTGATTTTAAACTGCGCGCCGGCGACATTAAAAGTGGGAGCAGTTGGGGACGACGGTGGGCGGCGGAGCTGGTCAAAGGCTCGCCTCGGTGAGCTGCACAGTGATGCTGCTCAAGACGCCTCCACGACAGCCAGCGCAGCGCGATCTGCTCCTGACGCCTCCCGTCGACCCACACGCTTGCTCGGACGGCACTGCCGATGAGAAGCGGGGACTCGTGGCGCACGTAAGCGCCCATGGTTTCAATAGTGAAAGCGTTCGCCTTAACGTGACAAGTCTTTGTTCCAAAATACCTTGGCTCTTCATTTGTGCAACTTGTCATAAGCAGCTTGTCTCAAATTGAAGAAAAAACTTACGAAGTAATATTTGTGCCATATCACGTGACCATGCTTAGTTTCAAGAATTTATGCTCACTTTTGGATTTTCTGAAATTTAAGATCCAGGATTCGAAACAATATCATAACCTGCATCATGTAATAAATTTTCAAGCCGTACATCTGTCCTGTTGTATTTCTTAAGAAAGGATTTGGTCAAACATTTTGCTTAGTTAGACTTCAGACAAGTTATATATGCGAGTAAAAGGATAATCCCTCCGTACCGAGTGCATTGCACGATATATTAACTCAAGTACTAGGCACGAACAAAGCGGGCTCAATTCTGTGCTCATCTGGTGTAGTAGTAGTACTAGGCAATGCGGTTGTGAGTGACCTTGATGAGCGGCAACCGAGGGAATTGAACCGTGCTCGGCACGGTAGGTAATGTTGTCTAGTTACTAAATCATCCCTCCGTTGTTCATCGGTAGTCATTATGGACCGGGGACATGAGGGGAATTTCCTAGGGCTGGAATTCTGGCCGCCAGATATTCCGACTTGAAATGTTGAGGCACGACTGGTTGGGGTTGCCTAATGTGCGTACCACGCACGCCACCGAAGGACACGAGCCCTGTTTTTTTTAGGATCAACACGAGCCAAGGTCTGGCTGGTACGCCGTTGGGTCCTACCATTTGAGAATACAAAAGGAACCTTTTAAATTGCCGAACGAATCTATGTGTATACAATACCCGTATTTTCCTTGCAAATACTAATCTCAACGTGGTAATTGATTTGTGATGAGTTGTTGAATTAGAGTGAGTTTGTGATATAGTGATCTCAACGTGGATTTCACATCTCATGGTATCGCTAGTAAGTTTTCCAATGCAAATTCAAATTTAAAAGATGAACTATATGGAGGTGAGAAAACTTTGTATGTATCAAGCATATGACCACACACACACACACACGCACGAACACAACAACAATCCAATAAGTATAGTGCATCTATTTTTCCAAACCATGCATGTATGACACGAATACAAAATACTCCTTCTATTCCTAAATATTAGTATTTTAGAGAGTTCAACAAGTGACTACATACGGAGCAAAATGAGTGAATCTATACTCTAAAATATGTCTATATACATCCGTATGTGCCAGTCCATTTGAAGCCTCTAAAAGACTAATATTTAGGAACGAAGGGAGTAAAATGTAAGACATCCATGGTCCTCAGTTCAATATTTAAAATGAACATGAAACTGAAACATGAATATTAAGTCTAGTACTACAGTACATGCAAATGTTGTGTTTAGGCGGAGCTATGTTTGTCGGGGGTCAACCCCTCGACCTTAGATAAAATTGTGGAGCTCTGTTTAGGGTTGTTTAGATTATATTTGTCCCCACCCTCCCAACCACCGATTGGTTGTGCACCCCACCCCTCCTCCCGGGAGAATATCATGTGCCCCATACCTTAGATGCTATATGCCGTCTGAGTTGCTTGGAGCTTGTAGATCTGAGATATAGCAGCTCACATGATGTGTCTTAATATTTTGCAGAAACCTTGATGAGTTTGAGAATTGCACACAATTTGTACAAAAACTACTTAGATGCCCTTTGATCCCATATCCAGCGACCTCGAAGCTCGTATCACCGTAGCATCTAAGATGAAGGAGGACATC
Source organism: Aegilops longissima (assembly GCA_021605205.1). Taxonomy (NCBI): domain Eukaryota; kingdom Viridiplantae; phylum Streptophyta; class Magnoliopsida; order Poales; family Poaceae; genus Aegilops; species Aegilops longissima. The sequence continues at coordinate 51,638 of JAHIAM010003902.1, forward strand.
ATATTCTCTGTATGTAAGAATATCATGTGCTACCACACCTTAGATGCTTTGGTGATACAAGCTCTTGGAGGCGTTGGATTTGTGACCCAACACCTCCTCGGTGGTTGAATGGTTTTTTGAGAAAAGCCCCAAAGAGTTCGCCCTTGCTTACAAGCACAAAGACTGCTTTCAGATGCCATTGGATCTCGGATCAAACAACCTCCAAGCTCGTATCACCGTAGCATCCAAGCTGCGATAGCACCTTATGTTTTCTCGACGGAGAGTATGAGGTGCTCTGCACCGTAGATTCTATGGTGATACGAGTTCACCGAGATCTATCAGCCCACGAGTAGGAGGTTTGAATGTTTTTGCAATATCGGGTGATAGAGTTTGGGAAATGCGCAGAAAGTACAAGTACTACGCATGTGCCATCGATCACCGATCATACGACCTAGATGCTCATATCACCGTGGCGGGTAATTAAGCTACGGGAGCACCTAATATGAGCACCGGGAGCCGTTGGATCGAAGATGCAGCGGCACACACGAGAACTGAATGTTTTATTTGCAAAAAAACCTTTGGAGAGTTGGAAATTGCGCATAATTACAAAGGCTACTCTCAAGCCATTGGATCTCACTTCCAGCGGTGTAAAACTTCGTATCACCATAGTATCTAAGCTGTGGGGTGGATGTGATATTCTATGTCGCTGTCATTTTGTTCGTAAACTTGCAAAATACGTGTAACTCGTGCGTTACTTGTCTAACCGCGCAAAGTGTTTGTTCAAAAAACCATCCTACACTGAAATATCGGAACAACACATGGGGTCCCACTTGTCATTAATCAAATTTGGACCTAAAACTAACAAATCTGAAAGGCGAGATTGAGCGGCAACCTGGACTACAAAGCGTAAGTCGATAGCCTGAAAAAAGCGAGCGGTTGTTGGCTTTGTCCCATAACTTGATTTTATACTGATACTTGCGTTGAGTAGAGTAGAGGGAGTGCCTCGTCAACACGTGCATGACCGTTGTCTCACTTCTTGGTGGGTCCCAGGTTTGCGATCTCAATCTCTCTTCTCTCCATCGTCTAACCTTTGCGGGCACACACGAAGAGCGGCGCTAGCTTGCCGTGGTGTTATTACAACTAAAAAAGCTTGGAAAATAGAAGAATCGCCTAGAACAAGAGGCGTTGTGGCTGGTCGAGGCGGAGCTAACCACATCTATCCTCCGTGCCACGTTTGCATGATGAAGCTACGTGGCTAGTGGGGTGTTTTCGACCGGCTGGCTGGGTCGAGGTCGAACCATAGGTACTACGTCGTCTGATATATTTTACACACACATTTTCCTCCGTGCGAGGCGTGGCACACCCTACCGCTGTGGTTTCGGGTCCTCCGGGTTGTGCGAATATATTCTTCCGGCGTGGGACGCCCTACGCGCGTTTTACGGGTCCTCCTCGGTCGTGGCGCCGAAGCAAGTAAATGATTCGTCAAATCACGAAAGACCACCTTTCCCGCCGAGTACACCAGTGAAGCACGGCTGCTAGCTAGTTGGGCTAGTTCGACCGATTAGCTAGGCCGTCGCCACATTTTTTTCACCCCTTTTTTTATCTACTTGCGGCAGGTAAATTTAAATATCCACCGCGGCGTTGCTCTGGTGTTTGGGTGCGGCAGGATTTTTAATTTTTTGATTGACGGGAGCAGGCGCGGCAGGATTTTTAATTTTTTGATTGACGGGAGCAGGCGTGGCAGCAATTAGTCATGATGACTCCGCCTGTAAAAACCCACTGCTCCCTGATGTGAGAAGTCGTCGACTGGTGTTTTACCGTGGTGAAAACCAAAAGATTCCCGCTCCTCCGCCTTCCGTAGATTGCATTGCCTTTCAGCCGTTTCGCCCCTTTGCTTCCTCTCCCCATTGCTTCTACGGTGCCATGGCGGCAGGAGATCCGAGTCCGAGGTGAGGCGCCGACATAGGAGCTCCATGCCAGGATCACGGAGCTCGGGGCCAGGGCGTGGAGCTCCGTGAGCTCAAGGAGGAGAGGAGTGCCATGCTCCTCCGTTATGTGTGGGAGTTCATGGAGCTTCAAAAGCGGCATCGTCCACCACAAAGATGCTCGGCGTCGGCGGCGTTGCTGTAAAGCGGGAGATACGATAGGCTGTCGGGAGTCGGTGGAGCGGGGCGGGCGGTCGTGACGAGGTCCAGATCGCCTCGGCCACTTGGTGAACCAAGTTGCCACGCGACGCGTGTTGCGGCTGCGCGATGCCTACCATCGTGCCGGTAGCGGCGATGCCGCCATCGGGCTAAACCCGTTCGACCACCCGGTCGACTTCAACGAGCTGCGGCTTCCTGACCTGGTCTCCTTCTTCACCTATATCTCCGAGGAGCTGAGCCGTCTCCGCGCAATGGTGGGGGCTGAGCTGGATAAGGAGGGGTTGCAGGCTGCCGTCGCCGTTGCCGGGCGAATCCTTTTAGGGCTCCGTCACCGGAATCCATTCGTGCCATTGGACGCCGTCTTTGACGAGCTGGCTCCCGTCGAGCGGGAGCGGGCTCTGCGAGCGGTTGCACCCTGCATCACCAACATCGTGCGCCTTGAGAAGCAGAGGGACTTCGGTGGTGTTTAGGCGCCCTCTGCATGGGCATTTCCATGTCTCGGTGCAACATGACCGTTGGATCAAACTCAGATGGTGCAGATCAGTCACTGTAGCACAAAGCGTATGGGTGTGTTTGGTTGCATTCTCATCTCAATATAGTTGTTTCCTCTTCGTGTATTTTTGTCAACCTACTAGTGTGGACTCATGCACCCTTCATGCACTCTGCCGAACACCCAAAAGTGGGTCGAGAAGGGAACTTTTGCTCCCATCCCGTGCACCCTTCATACACCCTGCCTAACACTATTCGTGCTTCATATGGTTCATGTTTCATGGAGTACTGTATTACCGTACTCTCCGTGCGCTGTGGACCTAGTTCTGTTAACATTGATCTCACCGTTCATTCTCGACCGGACAGTCGAAAAAGCGGTACTATGTTACATATAGGAGTAGTTGACATGCGCACAACATCATTTGTTATCGTCATATCTTACTACACTAGCAACAAGATTGTGTAGTACTGACGTATGAACCACTGCACATGCCTAGTAGTAGGAGCACTGTGTATGTTCAAGTGGCTTCCGTGTTTCGCACTTCTCCGTCGTAAGAGTGGAAACACTTGCAGTAATCATTTTTTTCTTTAGAAAAACAGTGGACACGCTCTACCATGCGGATCCTCCTCCAGCCATGCACTAAATTACTCACTTTCGCGATGTGTGGGACAGCCAGCACCTGGGTCCACCAGCCATGCACTAAATTACTCCGTAGTAGAGTGATGGTAGATTACCCCGACCGAACCGCCGCAGTAATGCCCAATGAGCCGTAAAATCACAAAACCCCCTCCTTTCCAGCAGTAAGTTGGACGGATGAAGCAACCATCATTTCACTCTTCTCTCTCAGCTTCCTCTATTGAAGAAAACCCCCACTTACTTCGCTTCTCCCTCATCTCGTTCCTCCTTTCACTCTTCTCTCTTAGCTTCCTCTCTTGGATGGATGCCGGAGCACCGGCCGACGTGATGTCTATGGCTCTGGCCAAAACCGTCGAGGCTCCTGGTACGAAGAAGCGCAAGCACCCTGCCGAGACTACGGCAGACAAGCTCAAAGCCATCGCCCTGTCCAAGCCCCCCTCTCCGGGATCCCTCATTAAGCAAGTCCAGGTAATGTCTCTTGTTGGCGATCTTTTCTCAATCTTGATCGTGTTTTTCATCTAACACGCAGTACTAGTCTTGGTAGTACAACTTTCAGGTGATCTTGCATGTGATTTTAGTGTGCCAAATAGCGGTTCTAAATTCCTCTTTTGACCAAAACATGCGAGAGGTTGACACTGATTTCTTATAGATTACTTTCAACTTCTCCCTCGTCCCAAATTTCTTGTCTTAGATTTGTCTAGATACGGATGTATCTAATACTAAAATGTGACTTGATACATCCGTATCTAGACAAATCTAAGACAAGAATTTTGGGACGGAGAAAATACTATAATTTATCAATGCTACCTTTTAAGAGGGTATATTTGCCTCGATAACTTGTGTTATGGATATTGCATGTAATCCCTCTGCTCTCATGCCTTTGAATACATGTCCTAGTGTCTTTGTTCACTCATTTCGTATGCGTATATGTAGTCATATATGGAGTATAATATCGAAAATTATCTTATATTTCTGAGCGGAGGTAGTAATAAAATATGGTTTCTGTTTGAATTAGAACTAGGTCCATGGTGGAGATGAAGTTCTCAAAGTCATGCCGTGTGAACTGAAAGACCGATGATGAGTTCTCTGCTGAACTATCCAGCTCTTTGTGTCCTTGTCGCCATGTGTCCTGAACTAGTGTTTTCTGTAGCATTGATGTCGGGCGTGTTCTCGAGGCTGTGCTTGACCACAACAATTTCTGGCTGTGCCTTCGATTCTGAAGGGTGTGGTTCTTGTAAAGCTTCCCAACAAATCTGATGCGGCTTGTCTTCATCATCATGTTTATGAGTGGAAAGACCACTCTGTTAGGTTCTCAAGGTTGACAAGATGGTGATGGTGCATGTAGACATCTCACACGAAGTCCATGGCCTAATCGGTTATCGGGGTTCATCCCGTGGGTCGGTGGCAAGAAATAGTCTGCAGAGTTTAGTTAGTGCAACTTTGCTTGTCTGTAGTAAGTACTATTGTTCAGTACTTGATTTGTGTTTGTCAACCCTGTATTGTTTATTAGTACTACCGCTTTTAGTGTGTGGTCAGTCCTAAGAACAGTCTATGTTAATGTCTGTCCACTCAATTCAGTCTGTATATTTTGAAGTATCCAGATCATATTTTTTGTGAGGACGGTTTATCAATTATGGTTACACTCCAATATCTGTATGCATTGCAGGGTTTATCGCACCCACCAGGATTTCTAGTCCCATGGATGTTCAGTCCATACGATTTGTCACGACCTTTGGACTGTCCTGCTTGTGGGAGTAGGCGGGGCCCCTGCATGCCACGCATAGTTGGATGATCAATCTTCTGTTTAGTACTTCAACATAGTGATTTCCTGGTAAGGATTCACTCGTGTCACATCAAGTAAAATTTATTGATTTACTGTCTAAATCTTATTGATTTAATGTCATGTTTTCTTTCTTTTCCTGCAATTTTACGATGCAGGTTTTGCCATGTGACATTCATCACAGAATAAACCGTTTGGTTTGCTCTACGATGGCTATTTTTGCAGGTTTCACTTCTTATGTTGTGTCAATAACAAAGGCTTGTCCATCACTTACATTCTTGGAAAAAATTGGATCGATCGTTGTGCGAGTACAAGCTGAATCCCTATGATGAACTGCAGTTTGGTTTAACAAAAGCATACAATTAGTCCTTCTCGCGTTTAAAAGAAATGAAGAAAAACTGGATCACGGTCACGGATCCTAGTCAAGTTAGAAAGCTGATCATAGCAGACCAGACACGATCGCCGCTGTCTCGTACAAATCGAGCACCGACAGTTGCTCTAGCATCGACAATGGCAGCAACTCGATCTGATCCGGTGAGATTGGGCACCGACCGCGTCGGTGGATCATCGATCTACCGGAGGATCGGGCATCGACACCGGCACCTGCTCCGACACCGGCACCAGCTCTACAAGGAGCGCCATCTCCGGCAGCAGCAGCGGCTTCGGCACATGCACCAACACTTGCACTTGCATCTACTCCGGCCCGTGTAGTTGCACCGGCAACAGACTGGGCTGCAGTTCACACTTCATATACCAAAGTCCTTACAAAAACCGACATGTCCACCTTCTTGGTAAGCATTGGCCGCCCAAGTGCTTCGTTCTTTTTTCTTTCCATGTTGTTTCACATGATTCACTGTGCTGATCTAACTGTTTGGGTATGTCTTCTTGTTTGCAAACAGAGAATTCCTAGAGCAACGAGGGAGTCGTTCAACAATCTGGGCGACCGCGGCCAAGTTTCTCTTACCATGCGAAGCCTTGGTGTGAATGAACCTGCTCAATATACCGTAAGTACAAAGGATGGTCGCATGATGATTGATGCTAAAGGATGGTCAAGGTTCAAATCTAAATCATATCTTGCGGTAGGGGATGATGTCAAAATCGAACTTTCTCGGCAAGGAGAGCTGGTCCAAATCAACTTTGAAATTCTTCAGTAGCAGCACACAACTGCCGAACTGATGTATCCTCCGAGAGATTTTGATATAATAATCTGGCATGGTGAAACAAGTGTCCTATGTGTATAAGTAGTACGACACTATTATTTATCACATGGTATATTGTTGATAGAATTGCAACTCTGATTGCTGGTTAGGAACTGTTGTTCGATTTCATTCCAACAGCTGCCGTGCTTTATTCAATTTTGTGTATTAAGCCTTGCGACGACATCTAAAACCAGCGCCCGCATCGATCGCTTGCAATATGAAAAGCGCTGAGGTAGAACACATGGGCCCCCAAACATGCAGGGTCGGCTGCGGCCCAAAGTCGAACCGTGAGCCTATCTCGAGTATTATATTCTCAGCTGAACCCCCATAAAAAGCTGAACCCCATAATGCCCGTGCGTTGCGGGAGTATATTTCTCGGCAAGGTGAGCCTGTGATATAAAAGATTTGTATATTTCTTTCTGAGAGGAGTATCTCTCTGTCAAAAAATTTATTTATGTGTAACTAGTTACTCCTGTCTGTCTACTTCCTTTCGCTGATATGTGGGGCAATCGGCAACGGGGTCCACGTGCCATATGAAAAAATTAGAGTGCACAACTTCATGGTAGACACACCCCGGTCGTAGCGCCGCAGTAATGCCCAATGAGCCGTCAAATCACAACACCCTCTTTCCAGCTTTAGCAGTAAGCTGGACGGACGAAGCGACAATATTTCTTGGGCTGAATCCCTTCTCACTCTCGTCGCTTGTTGGAGAAAACATCCTCTCGGCGATTGCATAGGGTTTTCTCATGGAGAACCAGGTACGAATTCTTCATCCATCCCCGATAAATCCAAGTCCCTTGGTCGCAGGTAATCCTAGGTTGGCAGCCGCCACCGTTGATGCATTTTTCTTCCTACTGAATCTAGTGTGTTTCATTTGCAGTGCCCAAAGTGCGAGTACCCTACAGGTTTCTGCGCCCTCGGCGAGACGCCACACTTGTTCCTTCTCATCCTAACACAGCATTTTGTAACGCGCACAGTATGTTCCTAGAATCCTCTTTTCTATCCGGGTGGGTGGGGTTTTTTTGAACATGCCGTGTTCTCATATTATTTTTCCTGCAGTGTATTATTTGCTCTGCCAGAACACATGTACTCAAGATGCTCGGCCTTGCCATAACTGAATACACTATTTTAATGGTCACAGTGAAGACAAGCCATGGATATAAGTTCCGAGTTGGGTTCATGAACCAAGAAGATCGCTGCTTTTTTTATGGCCGAACTTGGATAAACTTTCTCAAGTGTTATGGACTGAAAGTTGGCGCACGAATGTTGATGGAAATAGCAGAACCTGGTCTCATCTTCACTGCGATCTTCCACCCCGATGTCGTTCCAATTGTTCATCCATGTTAGTTTTGTATCAGGTTCTTGCTTGTTGCCTCGATTACTTCTTAGTCCACCTATTCTGTCTAACTAATCACAATTTAACTTTAGAAGTAGCAACGAGTCTCTCACGAAGATGCTACTTCTAACTAATATTTTCTTATAATTGGTGGCACATGTAGGTTTTTTTCAGAGTTAAGCAGTCTGCTCGTTTGTTACTCTGTAATAACTCGGCTGTTACTAATGGGCTTTGAAGTTGATGGATCGACATCCACAAGTTCCTACACTTTATTGATCGTCTTGAGGTCCTTGTGGGGCGTTTCAATGGTGGAAGGCCACGTGGGATATGTGTGCCATTGCTGCACTCGTTGAACAGGTCCAAGCGTGTCGAGAAACTTATAGTGCGAGCTGTTTTACATTATATATGTTGTTCATAAACTATTGCTTATACACAGTTTACAGCTGTGATCTTCTTGAAACGAGGAACTGCCGAGTTCTATTGTTCCTATCAGATGCGACCATGGTCGGGTCAGACTTGCGCTTGGTCACAACATGATGTTTATGTCGACCTACTCAATTCCCCTTGGTGGTGAAAATATACTTATTCATGGGTGGTCTCAAATAATGAAGGCCCGTCCATCTTGGAGAATAGGACAGAAGATTATGTTCATGCTTTTCCATGGCTCTAAAGCGAATATCCTGTTTATTGACCACCCATGTTTCAAATAGGCTGCCCTCTCTTGTTGCCAACATGGTCAACAAACAACAAGAATCGGCAGAAGTACATGGAGAGGATGACAGTAGGGGCCCACCACGTCAGCGTATGGAAAAATGAAATGCTTCCTCCTAGTGTTTTCCTGACATCTGGGATCCATGACATTGTGAGCGTATATAGTCAATAGACAAGAGAACAACACAAGATCGGTGACACACGGGACGTAGCTACTCGAGCAGTATTTTTTGTTTGGTATTGTTGAGGCGGAGCGGGGTTTGAATTGGCTGTGGCCCGTCTAGCCAGAGCTTATATTTTATGTTCACCATGTGACCAGCCCAGCTATTTTTCTTTGTGAAAATGAGCCCAGTTTATTTTTTTAGAAGAATACCCAATCAAGGCCTACTTATTTTCTACGCCTAATGGGCTGCAACTCTTTCAAGGCGCGCAAATCTTGAAAGTAATATGAAATGGGTTGTAAATATAAAAACAGATGACAAATTGGCAATTACTTTATAATTTCTGATTTTTTCACATTTTCAGATTCCTATTTCACTGGGCATTAACCTAATTTAAATATATCTTCAAAGTACTTTAAATCTGGCTCGACATTTCGGTATTAAAAATAGTTTGGAACCCACAGAAATATGCGAAATTGGCCCTGGCCAACCAAAAAAAACGACTGCAATAAATTGCATAAGAAGTTGCCATGAGCTATATATAAATTATTAAAAAAAGAGGGAGTGGTCTGACTTGTGGGCCTGTTTAGTTGACGCATATGCAAGATTTTTTAGTTATTATATAGATCAACAAGCGATTCTAGCAGAGCGTAACCGTTGGATGTCAATCCAACGGCCGTCGTCATTTCTTCAATCTCGATCTTCTTGCTCCGGCCCCAAAGCAGCGGCGGCGGGACCGCCTCTCCGCCTCCGTGGCTGCTTTGTCTTTGCCGTGCGAGCCTCGGCGCCCCTACTACTCCCACCGCTAGTCAGGGCATCCTTCTACTCACCCACACCCCCTGTTATTCTACGGCGACGGCAGCCTCACACCGCAGCCGAACCGGTGAACCCTCGTACTCCTCTCCGCGCGGGCTTCCACTGCCGCGTCTTCCCCGGCTCTGCGTTGTCCCCTTCCTAGGCCTCGCCGTCTTCCACCGACGTGGTGCTCTCGGCACGGCGTGGTCAATGTGGTCAACGACCGACTTCCATCGGAAGAGTACTGTATGTGGAGAGGGTGACAGCTGGGTCCACGGCAGCCGCAAGGAAGTGCCTCCTTATTACGCGGAAAATAATTATTCCTCTACCTGACAGCAGGGACCCACCGGACGGGCCACCAGTATTTCACGAAAAAAAAGTTTCCCCTGACTGCTGGGACCCACAAGACGGGCCACCGTATTTCACAAAAAAAACGTTCCCCCCGCTGTCAGCTCGGACCCACCGGAAGTGCCTCCTTATTGCGCACAAAAAAATGAATACCCGCCTGCTAGCTGGGACCCACCTTGGTGGGAGGCTGACTTGTGGGCCTACTAAGTTGATGGGACGGAGGCCTTTGTCAACTTTAGTCAATATATGAACAATTCTAGCTCCGGTGACGTCGATGTCCATCCAACGGCCGTAGTGCTTCTTCAACCTCTGGTCTTCTTGCTCCAGCCGCCCAAAGCAGCGCCGGTCGTGCCGCCTGCTCCTGCCGCCCGTGGCCGGCTGTGATGCCACGGAGGCCTCACCACCCCCTACTACTCCCACCGCTGGCCAGGGCATCCCTCTACACACCCACACCCCCTGTTATTCTGCGGCGACGGCAGCCTCACACCGCGCCGAACGAGTGAACCCTCATACTCGTCTACGCGTGGGCATCCACTGCCGCGTCTTCCCCGGCTCCGCGTCGTCCCCTTCCTAGGCCTCGCCGCCGTCCACCGCCCTGGTGCTCTCGGCGCGGCGTGGTCAATGTGGTCAAGGAATGGCTTCCATCGGACATGGACTTTACGTGGAGAGGCTGACAGCTGGGTCCACGGCCGCAGCAAGGAAGTGCCTCCTTATTATGCGCAAAATAATTATTCCTCCACCTGACAGCGGGGACCCACCGGACGGGCCACCGTATTTCGTGAAAAAAAACGTTTCCCCCTGACTGCTGGGACCCACCAGCTACATCTTCACACGCAAGGAAGTGCGTCCGAAAAAAACGAACCGCCCCCCTGACTGCTAGGACCCACCAGCTACATCTTCGCACGCAAGGAAGTCGTCCGAAAAAAAACGATTCGCCCCCGTGACTGCTGGGACCCACCAGCTACATCTTCGCATGCAACGAAGTGCGTCCAGGAAAAAAAACAAAACAATTCCCCCCTAACTGCTGGGACCCATCAGCTACACCTTCGCACGCAAGGAAGTGTGTCCGGGCAAAAAAACAAAACAAAATGATTAAGCCCCACATTGCTGGGACCCACCAGCTACATCTTCGCGAGCAAGGAAGTGCACGACAATCGGGACCCACGGTCGAAGCGTGCGTGGCGTTGTCATTCTGTGTGACGATATGCGTACATATATCTTGGTGGATGTAGAGACGCGCGACGTGTCGTAGTAGAGGCGCGCGTGTTGTAGTAAGAGGCGCCGCGTAGCATGTACACGCACGTACAGCGGCGTAGGGTGGAAGAAAGAAAATCTGACCACATACGTACATACGGGCAGGGTCTCGGCGCCTACTCGCGCATACGCACGGCCAGGGCTCGTGTACATGGCTGGGTCGAACGGGAAACATCGTCGTCGTCGTGTTCATGGGGAGGCAGCGGAATGCGTCGTGTTCATGGGGAGGCAGCGGAATGTGTCGTGTTCATCGGGAGAGCAGCAGGCAGCGTGGGAGCCAACCGGCTGGGTCGGAGCGAAATGCGTGGTCGTGTTCGCCGGGAGGCTTGGGCGGAACAGGCGATGGAAGCGAGGCTGGCATACCGCAAAAGCGGAGAAGCGGCCTTGTGTTCGACCGCCACGTTAAAGCAGGATCCTGTTCGCCGGGAGAAGTGCGGCGTGCACAGCGGAGAAATGGACCTCCTACGGTCGAAGCGGGGTCTGTTGATCGGGAGGGTGTGGCGTGCCGCCAAAGCAGGCGAAACAGACCTCCTACGGTCGAAGCGGGGTCTGTTGATCGGGAGGGTGTGGCGTACCGCAAAATGGGCCAAACAGACCTCCTACGGTCGAAACGGGGGTCCTGTTGATCGGGAGGGGTGTGGCGTACCGTAAAACGGGACTCCACGGGATACTATTCATCACCACCATCGACCTCCTCCAGCCTCCACGGGCTACCATCGACCTCCTCCAGCCTCCACGGGCTCCTGTTCATCCAGCCTCCACCGCACGCTACTCCACCGGCTACTGTTCAACCACCCCTCCACGGGCACCCCTCCACCGTCTACTGTTCATCCAGCCCTCCACACCACGGGGTCCTGTTCAACCACCCCTCCACGGGCACCCCTCCACCGTCTCTGTTCATCCAGCCTCCACACCACGGGTCCTGTTCATCCGGAGGCAACGCCACCGCTCCTGTTCATCAAACCCCCCCGCGCGCCTTTGTTCATCCCGAGGCAGCATCGATCGGCTTGATTAGCGGCGATAGCGAAGAATCGCTCGATCGGGTTCGATTAACAGCCATCGATCGATCGCTTCGGGTTTAATAACGCGTGAACTGCAGTGCAATCGCTCGGGTTCGATTAGAGCCCAACGCCTCGCTTCGGGTTCGATTAGAGCCAACGCCTACACACACCGCAGCGACGTGGTACGAGAAAGCAGCGCATAGCTCGGCCCCTGACCTCCCACCGTAACCGGGAACTCCCCGAAATTTTCCACCCCCTTGCTTCTACCACGGTTTTTTCCGTCATGGATGGCCCAAAGAATGTCATGCAGCTACATCTCCGGCCCGCCCAGGACGAAAAGCCCATTTTCTGTCATGATTTTTTGTCATAGAAGTAGGATCCCACCACATCTATGATGATACCGGGTTTTGTCACAATTATCATCATAGAAGTGTCATATGTATGACAGAATTTTTTTTCGTTCGGCCCAAAATGTCACGGATGTGTCTTTTTTTTTGTAGTGTAATGGATATACACATATTTTAGTTGCTGTTGATTACGTTACTAAGTGGGTAGAAGCTATTCCAACTAGTAGTGCTGATCATAACACCTCTATTAAGATGCTTATAGAAGTTATTTTTCCGAGGTTTGGAGTCCCTAGATATTTAATGACTGATGGTGGTTCACATTTTATTCATGGTGCTTTTCGCAAAATGCTTGCTAAGTATGACGTTAATCATAGAACTGCATCTCCTTATCACCCACAGTCTAGTGGTCAAGTAGAATTGAGTAATAGAGAGCTCAAATTAATTTTGCAAAAGACTGTTAATAGATCTAGAAAGAATTGGTCCAAGAAACTTGATAATGCATTATGGGCCTATAGAACTGCATATAAAAATCCCATGGGTATGTCTCTGTATAAAATGGTTTATGGATAAGCATGTCACTTAGCTCTCGAACTAGAACATAAGGCATATTGGGCTATTAAAGAGCTCAATTATGATTTCAAACTTGCCGGTGAGAAGAGGCTTTTTGACACTAGCTCACTTGATGAATGGAGAACCCAAGCTTATGAGAATGCCAAATTGTTTAAAGAAAAAGTAAAAAGATGGCATGACAAAAGAATACAAAAGCGTGAGTAGGTGATTATGTATTGCTATACAACTCTCGTTTAAGATTATTTGCAGGAAAACTTCTCTCTAAATGGGAAGGTCCTTACGTTATCGAGGAGATCTATCGTTCCGGTGCCATAAAAATCAACAACTTCAAAGGCACAAATCTGAAGGTGGAGAACGGTCAAAGAATCAAACATTATATCTCAGGTAATCCTATAAATGTTGAAACTAATGTTATTGAAACCGTAACCCCGGAGGAATACATAAGTGATACGTCTCCAACGTATCTATAATTTTTGATTGCTCCATGCTATATTATCTACTGTTTTGGACATTATTGGGCTTTATCATTCACTTTTATATTATTTTTGGGACTAACCTATTAACGGAGGCCCCATGCTGAATTGCGTTTTTGCCTATTTGGTGTTTGAAGAAAAGGAATATCAAATGGAGTCAATTGACTGAAACTCCACGGAACTTATTTTGGACGAGAAGAAGCCCACGGAGTGCGGAGTTGCACCAGGAGTCGGGCTGCCCACGAGGTGGGGTGCGCCCACCCCCTAGGCGCGCCTCCCCTGCCTCGTGGACAGCCGGAGGTCCACCGACGTACTTCTTCCGCCTATATATCTCCATATACCCTAAAAACTTCGGGGAACAGAATAGATCTGGAGTTCTGCCTCCGCAAGCCTCTGTAGCCACCAAAAACCTCTCGGGAGCCCGTTCCGGCACCCTGCCGGAGGGGGGAACCCTCACCGGTAGCCATCTTCATCATCCCAGCTATCTCCATGATGAGGAGGGAGTAGTTCACCCTCGGGGTTGAGGGTATGTACCAGTAGCTATGTGTTTGATCTCTCTCTCTCTCTCTCTCGTGTTCTTGATTTGGCATGATCTTGATGTATCGCGAGCTTTGCTATTATAGTTGAATCTTATGTTTCTTCTACCCTTCTACTCTCTTGTATTGGATTGAGTTTTCCCTTTGAAGTTATCTTATCGGATTGAGTATTTAATGATTTGAGAACACTTGATGTATGTCTCGCCGTGCGTATCTGTGGTGACAATGGGATATCATGTGATTCACTTGATGTATGTTTTGGTGATCAACTTGCGGGTTCCGCCCATGAACCTATGCATAGGGGTTGGCACGTTTTCGTCTTGATTCTCGGTAGAAACTTTGGGGCACTCTTTGAGGTTCTATGTGTTGGTTGAATAGATGAATCTGAGATTGTGTGATGCATATCGTATAATCATACCCACGGATACTTGAGGTGACATTGGAGTATCTAGGTGACATTAGGGTTTTGGTTGATTTGTGTCTTAAGGTGTTATTCTAGTACGAACTCTAGGGATGTTTTTGACACTTATAGGAATAGCCCACCAGATTGATTGGAAAGAATAACTTTGAGGTGGTTTCGTACCCTACCATAATCTCTTCGTTTGTTCTCCTCTATTAGTGACTTTGGAGTGACTCTTTGTTGCATGTTGAGGGATAGTTATATGATCCAACTATGTTATTATTGTTGAGAGAACTTGCGCTAGTGAAAGTATGAACCCTAGGCCTTGTTTCCTAGCATTGCAATACCGTTTGTGCTCACTTTTATCGCTTGCTACCTTGCTGTTTTTATATTTTCAGTTTACAAAAACCTATATCTACCATCCATATTGCACTTGTATCACCATCTCTTCGCCGAACTAGTGCACCTATACAATTTACCATTGTATTGGGTGTGTTGGGGACACAAGATACTCTTTGCTATTTGGTTGCAGGGTTGTTTGAGAAAGAGCATCTTCATCCTACGCCTCCCACGGATTGATAAACCTTAGGTCATCCACTTGAGGGAAATTCTCTACTATCCTACAAACCTCTGCACTTGGAGGCCCAACAACGTTTACAAGAAGAAGGTTGTGTAGTAGACATCAAGCTCTTTTCTGGCGCCGTTGCCGGGGAGGCTAGGTAAGTGGCACTCACACCCCGTCAACTAAGCTCTTTTCTGGCGCCGTTGCCGGGGAGGTGAGTGCTTGAAGGTATATCTTTAGATCTTGCAATCGAATCTTTTTGTTTCTTGTTTTAGCACTAGTTTAGTTTATAAAAGAAAACTATAAAAAATGGAATTGAGTTTGCCTCATACGCTTCATCTTTTTAATATCTTTCATGAGTATGATGGAAAGGAAAATTGTGCTCAATTGCTAGAGAAAGAATGCATTAGAATGTTTGCACTAAATATTTGAATGAAGAGCATGATTGCAATGTTGTTAGTATGAACTCCTTGAATATCCATGATGCTAATGATATGCAAAGCCACAAGTTTGGGGAAGCTATGTTTGATGAAGATGATACTTTTGTCCCCCAAGCTTCGATGAGAAAATTTACTATGATGAAAGCATGCCTCCTATCTATGATGATTAATGTGATGACATGTATGCTTTAAAGAATAATTATAACCATAAAACTTTTCATCTTGATCTTAATTCTCAATCACATGATAGTTATCTTGTTGAGTTTGCTCCCACTATTGTTCATGAGAAGAATTTTGCTTATGTGGAGAGTAATAAAATTTCTATGCTTGTAGATCATGAAAAGAATGCTTTAGGTGATGGTTATATGATTGAATTCATTCATGATGCTACTGAAAATTATTACGAGAGAGGATCATATGCTTCTACATATTGCAATAATATCAAGTTTCCTCTCTATGTGCTTAAAGTTTTGAAGTTATGCTTGTTTTGCCTTCCTATGCTAGTTGATTATTGTTCTCATAAATTGTTTGATCACAAAATACCTATGCATAGGAAGTGGGTTAGACTTAAATGTTCTAGCCATATTCTTCATGATGCTCTTTTTATGTTTCAACTATTATCCTTTATGTGAGCATCATTGAAATCATCATGCCTAGCTAGGGGCGTTAAACGTTAGCGCTTGTTGGGAGGCAACCCAATTTTATTTTAGTTTCTTGCTTTTTGGTTCTGTTTAGTAATAAATAATCCATCTAGCTTCTGTTTAGATGTGGTTTTATGTTTTAATTAGTGTTTGTGCCAAGTAGAACCTTTGGGAAGACTTGGGTGAAGTCTTTATGATCATGCTGTAAAAAACAGAAACTTTAGCGCTCACGGGATTAGCTAAAACTTTTTACTGGAGAGTGATATTTAGTTGATTCTTTTTTAAGATGATTACTAGACAAATTCCTCAGGTCCACCAATTTATTTTAGAATTTTTGGAGTTCCATAAGTTTGCGTTAGTTACAGATTACTACAGACTGTTCTATTTTTGACAGATTCTGTTTTTCGTGTGTTGTTAGCTTATTTTGATGACTCTATGGCTAGTAAAATAGTTTATAAACCATAGAGGAGTTGTAATACAGTAGGTTTAACACCAATATAAATAAAGAATTAGTTCATTCCAGTACCATGAAGTGGTGTTTTGTTCTCTTTCGCTAACGGAGCTCACGAGATTTTTTGTTAAGTTTTGTGTTGTGAAGTTTTCAAGTTTTGGGTAAAGATTCGATGGACTATGGACTAAGGAGTGGAAATAGCCTAAGCTTGGGGATGACCAAGGCACCCCAAGGTAATATTCAAGGATAACCAAGCGTCTATGCATCCCCTCTTTCGTCTTCGTTCATCGGTAACTTTACTTGGAGCTATATTTTTATTCACCAAATGATATATGTTTTGCTTGGAGCATCATTTTATTTTCTTTTGCTTTGCTTGCTGTTGAATAAAATACCAAGATCTGAAATTATTAAATGGGAGAGTCTTCACATAGTTGTATAATTATTCGACTACTCCTTGACCTTCACTTATATCTTTCGGAGTAGTTTGTCATTTGCTCTAGTGCTTCACTTATATCTTTTAGAGCACAATGGTGGTTTTATTTTGAAGAAATAGATGAACTCTCATGCTTCACTTATATTATTTTGAGAGTCTTAAATAGAATGGTAATTTGTTTAAATAATCCTAATATGATAAAGAATACAAGATTTGTAAGAATTCTTATGAGTGTGTTGAATACTAAGAAAAGTTTGATGCTTGATAATTGCTTTGAGATATGAAGATGGTGATATTAGAGTCATGCTAGTTGAGTAGTTGTGAATTTGAGAAATACTTGTGTTAAAGTTTGTGATTCCGTAGCATGCATTATGGTGAACCGTTATGTGATGAAGTCGGAGCATAATTTATTTATTGATTGTCTTCCTTATGAGTAGCGGCGGGGACGGCGATGGTCTTTTCCTACCAATCTATCCCCTAGGAGCATCGCGTAATACTTTGCTTTGATAACTTGTAGATTTTTGCAACAAGTATATGAGTTCTTTATGACTAATGTTGAGTGCATGGATTATCGCACTTTCTTCCTTCCACCATTGCTAGCCTCTCTAATACGCGCACTTTTAGCGGTATCATACACCACCATATACCTTCCTCAAAACAGCCACCATACCTACCTATCATGGCATTTCCATAGCCATTCCGAGATATTGCCATGCAACTTTCCACCGTTCCGTTTATTATGACACGCTCCATCATTGTCATATTGCTTAGCATGATCATGTAGTTGACATCGTATTTGTGGCAAAGCCACCGTTCATAATTCTTTCATACATGTCACTCTTGAGTCATTGCACATCCCGGTACACCGCCGGAGGCATTCATATAGAGTCATATTTTGTTCTAAGAATCGAGTTGTAATTGTTGAGTTGTAAGTAAATAAAAGTGTGATGATCATCATTATTAGAGCATTGTCCCAGTGAGGAAAGGTTGATGGAGACTATGATTCCCCCACAAGTCGGGATGAGACTCCGGACGAAAAATTTAAAATAAAATAAAAAAAGAGGCCATAAAAAAGAGAAAAAGGCCCAAATAAAAAAATAAAAATAAATAAAAAAATGAGAGAAAAAGAGAGAAGGGGCAATGCTACTATCCTTTTACCACACTTGTGCTTCAAAGTAGCACCATGATCTTCATGATAGAGAGTCTCCTATGTTTTCACTTTCATATACTAGTGGGAATTTTACATCATAGAACTTGGCTTGTATATTCCAATGATGGGCTTTCTCAAAATGCCCTAGGTCTTCGTGAGCAAGCGAGTTGGATGCACATCCACTTAGTTTCTTTTGTTGAGCTTTCATATACTTATAGCTCTAGTGCATCCGTTGCATGGCAATCCCTACTCACTCACATTGATATCTATTGATGGGCATCTCCATAGCCCGTTGATACGCCTAGTTGATGTGAGACTATCTCCTCCCTTTTTGTTTTCTCCACAAACACCATTCTATTCCACATATAGTGCTATATCCATGGCTCATGCTCATGTATTGCGTGAAGATTGAAAAAGTTTGAGAATGTCAAAAGTATGAAACAATTGCTTGGCTTGTCATCGGGGTTGTGCATGATTCAAATAGTTTGTGTGGTGAAGATAGAGCATAGCCAGACTATATGATTTTGTAGGGATAACTTTCTTTGGCCATGTTATTTTGAGAAGACATTGCTTTGTTAGTATGCTTGAAGTATTATCGTTTTTATGTCAATATTAAACTTTTGTCTTGAATCTTTCGGATCTGAATATTCATACCACAATTAAGAAGAATTACATTGAAATTATGCCAAGTAGCACTCCGTATCAAAAATTCTTTTTTATAATTTACCTACTCGAGGACGAGCAGGAATTAAGCTTGGGGATGCCTGATACGTCTCCAACGTATCTATAATTTTTGATTGCTCCATGCTATATTATCTACTGTTTTGGACATTATTGGGCTTTATTATTCCCTTTTATATTATTTTTGGGACTAACCTATTAACGGCAGGCCCAGCCCAGAATTGCTGTTTTTTTTGCCTATTTCAGTGTTTTGAAGAAAAGCAATATCAAACAGAGTCCAACTGACCTGAAACTCCATGGAACTTATTTTTGGACCGGTAGAAGCCCACGGAGTACCAGAGTTACACCAGGGGAGTCCCGGGCTGCCCACCGACGTACTTCTTCCGCCTATATATCTCCATATACCCTAAAAACTTCGGGGAACAGAATAGATCTGGAGTTCCGCCGCCGCAAGCCTCTGTAGCCACCAAAAACCTCTCGGGAGCCGTTCAAGGCACCTGCGGAGGAACCCTCACCGGTGGCCATCTTCATCATTCAGCGATCTCCATGATGAGGAGGAGTAGTTCACCCTCGGGGCTGAGGGTATGTACCATTAGCTATGTGTTTGATCTCTCTCTCTCTCTCTCTCTCTCTCTCTCGTGTTCTTGATTTGGCACGATCTTGATGTATCGCGAGCTTTGCTATTATAGTCGGATTTATGTTTCTTCTCCCCCTCTACTCTCTTGTAATGGATTGAGTTTTCCCTTTGAAGTTATCTTATCGGATTGAGTCTTTAATGATTTGAGAACACTTGATGTATGTCTTGCCGTGCGTATCTATGGTGACAATGGGATATCACGTGATTCACTTGATGTATGTTTTGGTGATCAACTTGTGGGTTCCGCCCATGAACCTATGCATAGGGGTAGGCACACGTTTTTGTCTTGATTCTCCGGTAGAAACTTTGGGGCACTCTTTGAGGTTCTATGTGTTGGTTGAATAGATGAATCTAAGATTGTATGATGCATATCGTATAATCATACCCACGTATACTTGAGGTGACATTGGAGTATCTAGGTGACATTAGGGTTTTGGTTGATTTGTGTCTTAAGGTGTTATTCTAGTACGAACTCTAGGGATGTTTGTGACACTTATAGGAATAGCCCACCAGATTGATTGGAAAGAATAACTTTGAGGTGGTTTCGTACCCTACCATAATCTCTTCGTTTGTTCTCCTCTATTAGTGACTTTGGAGTGACTCTTTGTTGCATGTTGAGGGATAGTTATATGATCCAACTATGTTATTATTGTTGAGAGAACTTGCGCTAGTGAAATTATGAACCCTAGGCCTTGTTTCCTAGCATTGCAATACCGTTTGTGCTCACTTTTATCGCTTGCTACCTTGCTGTTTTTATATTTTCAGTTTACAAAACCCTATATCTACCATCCATATTGCACTTGTATCACCATCTCTTCGCCGAACTAGTGCACCTATACAATTTACCATTGTATTGGGTGTGTTGGGGACACAAGAGACTCTTTGCTATTTGGTTGCAGGGTTGTTTGAGAAAGACCATCTTCATCCTACGCCTCCCACGGATTGATAAACCTTAGGTCATCCACTTGAGGGAAATTCTCTACTATCCTACAAACCTCTGCCCCCAAGGACAAGTTCTTCGAGAAGGTCATCAACCCCTACCTCGCGGAAGTGCTGCAACACCCTCAACCCATTGAGATGCATGAGGGGGTGCTTCACATCCGTGATGTCGAGGGACCAAGGAGGACTGGAAGCGTGGAGACAAGGCTCGAGGCAATGGAGCAACAAGTTTTCAAGTGCCAGGAGATGGTGGAATGTGGACTTGACTCCAATCACATTATGATCACGGAGTTCACCAACAACCACAAGCTGGACGCCAAGGACATTGGGGAGGCCATCTTCAAGCTTCACGTGAAAATCGAGCACCTCCAAGCCCAGAACTATGACCTGCAAAACCAAAACTGTGAGTATGAATATAGATTCAAGAGGATGAGTTTGGCTGCAGATTTGAGGATCCCGGAGACTCGTTCATCCTTCTACGATGGTGAGCCTATGCCTTGGAAGATGGACGACAAGCCTACTTCATCATCACCTCCACCTTCTTCACCAGCAAAGGAGATATAATCACATGGGTATGGGCACTCCCCTTGGCAAATGCCAAGCTTGGGGGAGGTGCCCCGGTATCGTATCACCATCACATCTCTATCTTTACCATCTTTATTAGTTCGATCCTTTTAGTAATATCTTGATCTAGTAGAATAAAGCTTTTGGTATGATCTAGTTTTGAGTTTTGCTTTATGATCCCTTTATGTAATCGAGTCCGTGAGCTATATAATAAAGATTAGTGTTGAGTCAAGGGCTTGATTATTTTGCTATCATCTTGAGGGAATAAAATAAAAGAAAAGGAATAAAAAGAAATAAAGAGATCATATTGATCTTATGGAGAGTAATGACTTCACATAGAAAAAGTATGATGATTAAAAGTTGTCGAGAGTTGACAAATATAGCTTTGGTCATCGTTGCAATTAATAGGAAGTAATAAAGAAAGAGGGGTTTCACATATAAATATACTATCTTGGACATCTTTTATGATTGTGAGCACTCATTAAAATATGACATGCTAAAGAGTTGATGTTGGACAAGGAAGACAACGTAGTGGGTTATGTTTTCCTATATCTGAAATAAAGTATATTGTCATGGATCATCCAACATGTTGAACGTGCCTTTCCCCCTCATGCTAGCCAAATTATTGCCTCTAGGGCATATTTCCTTCAGTTTCCCACTTGCACTAGAGTCAATAATCTAGCTCACATCGTCATGTGATTTACCACCAATAGTTCACATCGCCATGTGACCAACACTCAAAGGGTTTACCAGATTCTATAATCTAGTTCACATCGCCATGTGATTTAACACCAATAGTTCATATCGCCATGTGATCAGTACTCAAAGGGTTTACCAGATTCAATAATCTAGTTCACATCGCTTTATGTGATTAACACCCAAAGAGTACTAAGGTGTGATCATGTTTTGCTTGAGAGAAGTTTAGTCAACGGGTCTGCCACATTCAGAGCCGTATGTATTTTGCAAATATTCTATGTCTACAATACTCTGCACGGAGCTACTCTAGCTAATTGCTCCCACTTTCAATATGTATCCAGATTGAGACTTAGAGTCATCTGGATCAGTGTCAAAACTTGCATCGACGTAACTCTTTACGATGAACTCTTTTGTCACCTCCATAATCGAGAAACATATCCTTATTCCACTAAGGATAATTTTGACCGCAGTCCAGTGATCTACTCCTAGATCAAAATTGTACCCCTTGCCAAACTCAGGGCAAGGTATACATTAGGCATGGTACACAGCATGACATACTTTATAGAACCTACGGCTGAGGCATAGGGAATGACTTTCATTCTCTCTCTATCTTCTGCCGTGGTCGGGCTTTGAGCCTTACACAACTTCACACCTTGCAATACAAGCAAGAACTCCTTCTTTGACTGTTCCATTTTGAACTACTTCAATAATTTGTCAAGGTATGTACTCATTGAAAAAACTTATCAAGCGTCTTGATCTATCTCTACAGATATTGATGCTCAATATGTAAGCAGCTTCACCGAGGTCTTTCTTTGAAAAACTCCTTTCAAACACTCCTTAATGCTTTCCAGATAATTCTACATCATTTTCGATCAACAATATGTCATTCACATATACTTATCAGAAAGGTTGTAGTGCTCCCACTCACTTTCTTGTAAATACAGACTTCACCGCTGAAGGAAATATGCTCTAGAGGCAATAATAAAGTTATTATTTATTTCCTTATTTTCATGATGAATGTTTATTATTCATGCTAGAATTGTATTAACTGGAAACTTGATACATGTGTGAATACATAGACAAACAGAGTGTCACTAGTATGCCTCTACTTGACTAGCTCGTTGAATCAAAGATGATTAAGTTTCCTAGCCATAGACATGAGTTGTCATTTGATTAACGGGATGACATCATTAGAGAATGATGTGATTGACTTGACCCATTCCGTTAGCTTAGCACTTGATCGTTTAGTATGTTGCTATTGCTTTCTTCATGACTTATACATGTTCCTGTGACTATGAGATTATGCAACTCCCGAATACCGGAGGAACACTTTGTGTGCTACCAAGCGTCTAGCGTAGCTGGGTGATTATAAAGGTGCTCTACAGGTGTCTCCGATGGTACTTGTTGAGTTGGCATAGATCGAGATTAGGATCTGTCACTCCAATTGTCAGAGAGGTATCTTCATGCACATCACTATAAGCCTTGCAAACAATGCAACTAATGAGTTAGTTTCGGGATGATGCATTACGGAACTAGTAAAGAGACTTGCCGGTAACGAGATTGAACTAGGTATTGAGATACCGACGATCGAATCTTGGGCAAGTAACATACCGATGACAAAGGGAACAACATATGTTGTTATGCGGTTTGACCGATAAAGATCTTCGTAGAATATGTAGGAGCCAATATGAGCATCCAGGTTCCGCTATTGGTTATTGACGGTGACGACTCTCGGTCATGTCTACATAGTTCTCGAACCCGTAGGGTCCGCACGCTTAACGTCCGGTGACGATCGGTAATATTAGTTTATGTGTTTTGATGTACCGAAGGTAGTTCGGAGTCCCGGATGAGATCTGGGACATGACGGGGAGTCTCGAAATGGTCGAGACGTAAAGATCGATATATTGGACAACTATATTCGGACATCGGAAGGTTTGAGTGATTGGGTATTTTTGAATACGGAGAGATTCTGAGAATTCGCCGGGGAGTATATGGGCCTTATTGGGCTTTTGGGGAAAGAGAGAGGGGAGGCTGCACGCCCCCCAAGGCTTAGTCCGAATTGGACTAGAGGGAGGGGCGGCGCCCCCTCCTTCCTTCTCTTCTCTTTTCCCTTTCCTTCTCTCCTACTCCTACTACTTGGAAGGGCTACTAGTTCTACTAGGAAAGGGGGAATCCTACTCCCGGTGGGAGTAGGACTCCCCTAGGGCGCGCCATAGAGAGGGCCAGCCCTCCCCCTCCTCCAATCCTTTTTATACGGGGGAGGGGGGCACCCCATAAACAGAACAATTGATCATTGATCACTTAGCCGTGTGCGGTGCCCCCCTCCACTATAATCCACCTTGATCATATCGTAGCGGTGCTTAGGCGAAGCCCTGCGTTGGTAGCATCATCATCACCGTCATCACGCCATCGTGCTGACAGAACTCTCCCTCGAAGCTCTGCTGGATCGGAGTTCGTGGGACGTCATCGAGCTGAACGTGTGCTGAACTCGGAGGTGTCGTGTGTTCGGTACTTGGATCGGTCGGATCGTGAAGACGTACGACTACATCAACCGCGTTGTGCTAACGCTTCCGCTTTCGGTCTACTAGGGTACGTGGACACACTCTCCCCTCTCGTTGCTATGCATCACCATGATCCTGTGTGTGCGTAGGATTTTTTTTAAATTACTATGTTCCCCAACAATCACAAGTCTGTATAAAACCATATGCTTTGATCACACTATCAAATCATATATTCCAACTCTGAGATGGTTGCACCAGTCCATAGATGGATCGCTGGAGCTTGCACACTTTGTGAGCATCCTTTGGATCAATAAAACCTTCAGGTTGCATCATATACAACTCTTATTCCAGAAATCCTTTCAGGAATGCAGTCTTTACATCCATTTGCCAAATTTCATAATCATAAAATGCGGCAATTGGTAACATGATTCGGACAGACTTAAGCATCGCTACGGGTGAGAAAGTCTCATCATAGTCAACTCCTTGAACTTGTCGAAAACCTTTCGCAACAAGTCGAGCTTTGTAGAACGATAACATTACCGTCGATTGTCGATTAAGCCGGAGTAATGGGCCACGGGAAGGCTAACCCGAGGCCCAGAACCTTTCAAGACATCGGGGCTGACTGCGCCCCTCAAGACGCCAAGATGAAGAGCCGCCTTCTGGAAGCCGGCTGAAGGAACAGCGGACTGCCTGCATGCGGTCGAGTCCTAGAGGCGAGTTCAAGACAAGCCGACTCCTACCTGGCGGCTTCCAGAGAAGCCGGCCACCGGGAGTCGGCCCACGGCGCCAACAATACCCATGCCCTCATCAAGGGGCACGGGACGGGGAGTGGCTACAGTGAAGCCCCATCCCTCCCCTTTCCAGAGGCTGGCGTGGCCACAGTGCGCTGTACCCGCGGAGATCTCCGTCCGGCGCGGCACTTTTGCCATGCCATCCACGACATCGGCACCGATGGTGAGTCCTGCACCTGACGGCTGTCGATGCGGTCCGGTGATGATGGGCCCTACCGGTCGACAAGAGTCGAGAAGGCGGCAAAGCGCTACGATCGGACTGATGGGAGCCGGCCCCCAGGAGTCGGCCTGCCCCTCCCACGGGTCCCACGCGCCATTAACCAAACGAGACGGGGAGTGGCTACAGTAATCGCCCGCCAGGCGGCGGGGCTGTAGCCACGACCCCATGACCGAGCCTGCGTCATTAGAAGCATGACTACAGTAATCAGCAGCCAGCCGAGACCATAGCGGGAGATGCAGCTGTCGGCTCCGTCTGGGACTAATCGTGAGGGCCCACCGATCGGCGGAAAGCGGGAGGCGAAGAGACTGACGGCTGGGCCCGGCGTCCAGTCAGATTACCATTGTACCCCTGGGGGGTAGGCCTATATAAACCCCCCAGGGCACCCATGCAAAGGGTTGGAACCCATTAGAACTAGACCAGATCATATAGGAGGGAGAGAGCTAGCCTTGCCTTCTCCTACCTTTAGCATACAACCCGAGGAGCAATCTTGTACTCACTTTGCCTTAGTGATCATGCGGAGACCCCACAGAGCAGGACTAGGGGTGTTATCTCCTAGGAGAGCCCCGAACCTGGGTAAAGTACGCCGATGTTCGTGTCTACGCCTCATCCCGCTTCCGGGCACCGGCAACGTTCTACTCACTCCCACCATGATAAGCCATCCTTTGGCATAAGTCGCACCCAACCCCCGACATTTGGCGCCCACCATGGGGCGAGGTGCACCGTCGTCCGGAGACCTGTTCGGGACGGGAACCCTTTTCCTCCCTGACGCTTGCACATGCGGCCCCGAGAGCCTCCTTGTGGGCCTCCTCGATCAACTCCACGTCACAAGTGAGCCAGCTTGGGACTTGGAGTCCGTAGGCTCCACCGATCCGATGTTGGTCGACTTCGACACCGCGTGGCTCGACGCGTTCCCCACCAACGTGGTGGTCTACGACGAGCCGCTCCCTCGCGCGGAGAGCGGCAGAAGCACCGTCACGGAGGTTCTTGTCATCGGTCATGGTGAGCACTCTGGCGGATGAGCTCATGACCCGCTCAACGCGGCGCCGCAAGACCTGGCAGCGCCCATTCTCGAAGACGCCGACGCCGAGACACTGGAGGTGCGCCGCCTTCAGCTTGTCGAAGGCGCCAAGAAGCTGGCTAGCATGAGACGCTTATCAGAGGCCTAAAAGCGCGAGATGGACCGCGCTGTGGGCGGCACGCCGGCTCCAGGTGGGCCTAGCCACCTTGGTATGGTCCACCAGAGCGGCGTGGCCATCGCCAACCTGTTCGGGGCGAATCGCCCCGTTTACGCGACGCATGCGGAGAACATCCGAGCCGCCCAGGCGGCGGCAGACGAGCTAGATAAGTTCGAGGGCGAAGAACGTCGCCTGATGACGGAGCGTGTCCAGCGACTCCTTGACGCGGCCGCTGAGCAGAACGAGGCCGGCTGCCGCACAGATGTTCCACATAGGCAAAATGACGACCTGCCTCCCCCCGAGACCAAGGTGTGACATCTCGGACGCCGACTGGTGGCGTCCGCGGAAGAAAGGACAAGGAGCTGACTGCCAGCCGCAGTCGGACTCGCATCACCATAGAGCGCGACCAAGATGGCCGCCCAAGAGCAATGGAACGATGGGAAGACTGTCCGCCTCCTCCACCTCGCAGGGAAAGGCGAGTCTCCCCACCGCCTGTTGATCACCCGACGCTCAGCGACCGCCTTGGCCGCTGGGAGGGAGTCGGGGAGAATGACGCCCGCCACCGGATCGACCGTCTCCACCGATCCCTGGCGCTTGAAGAAGAAGATGAGTTGGGCCCGCTGTGTTTCGGCCCCCGCATTCGAGACGAGCCCTTCCCCAAAGGGTTCACGCTCCCAAGAGACACACCCAAATACACCGGCTCCGTGAAGCCGGAAGACTGGCTAGTTGACTACTCCACGGCCGTCAGCATAGCAAACGGCACCAAGCGTGTTGCCATGAAGTACGTTCCGCTCATGCTCTAGGGCACGACCCGGACATGACTGAAGAGCTTGAAGCCCCGCAGCATCAATAGTTGGGTTGACTTCACCGACGACTTCGTCCGCAACTTCACCAGCACGTACAAGCGGCCTCCCAGACCCCCGAATGAGGCCGGCTGCCGCACAGATGTGCCGCATCGGCAGAATGACGACCTGCCTCCCCGCCGAGACCAAGGCGCGACATCTCGGACGCCGACTGGAGGCGTCCGCGGAAGAAAGGACAAGGAGCCGGCTGCCAGCCGCAGTCAGACTTGCATCACCATAGAGCGCGACCAAGACGGCCGCCCAAGAGCAGTGGAACGACGGGAAGACTGTCCGCCTCCTCCCCCTCGTAGGGAAAGGCGAGTCTCCCCGCCGCCTGTTGATCACCCGATGCTCGGTGACCGCCTTGGCCGCCGGGAGGGAGTCGGAGAGAATGACGCCCGCCACCGGATCGACCGTCTCCACCGATCCCTGGCGCTTGAAGAAGAAGATGAGTTGGGCCCGCCGTGTTTCGGCCCCCGCATTCGAGACGAGCCCTTCCCCAAAGGGTTTACGTTCTCAAGAGACACGCCCAAATACACCGGCTCCGTGAAGCCGGAAGACTGGCTAGTTGACTACTCCACGGCCGTTAGCATAGCAAACGGCAACAAGCGTGTTGCCGTGAAGTACGTTCCGCTCATCCTCCAGGGCACAGCCCGGACATGGCTGAACAGCTTGAAGCCCCGCAGCATCAACAGTTGGGTCGACTTCACCGACGCCTTCGTCCGCAACTTCACCAGCACGTACAAGCAGCCTCCTAAACCTCGCCAGCTTTCCTTGTGCGTGCAAGGCCCCAACGAGTCGACTCGCGACTACCTCACGCGCTGGTCCGAGCTCCGTAACTCCTACGAGGGCGTGCATGAGGTGCAGGCCATTGAGTACTTGACTGCAGGGTGCCGAGAGGGCACCCTCCTCAAGCACAATCTTCTATGCGATGAGCCGGAGACCCTCGACGAGCTACTGATCATAGCAGACAAATATGCCACAGCCGACTCTTCCATGAAGGCAGAGATTCAAGTTAGTGCGACTGGCAAAGTGGCTCCGCAGGCTCCTCGAACCCCGGCTGGAGACGCCAGTCGGTGTCAACAGCAGAATGACCACAAGCGCAAGGCCCCACAGCCGGCTTCCACCAGCCGGCAGGTGGCAACAGTCGAAGATCAGCTTCCAGAAGGGCAGCCTCCGACCAAACGTCATAAGGGCGGCAAGCCCAACTGGTTGCCGGCTTTCTCATATGAGCAGACTTTGGATGCTCCCTGCAAATTCCATAGTGGTGCAAAGCCGTCCAACCACACCACTCGGAAGTGCCACTGGCTCACCAGGATCGCCAAGGGAGACGGCCTCTTGCCTCCCCCGCCTGCTGGGCAGCCGCCTCCTCCTCCGCCCTAGCAGTCGGCGGTCAGGCCAGTCGGCGCGATACAAGACGAGTACCCAGAAGAGCATGGAGCCTACGTGGTGTTCACCAGCGTAGCCGATGATCGACGCAGCAGGTGGCTGCAGCAGCAAGAAGTGAATGCAGTAGCATCAGAGACACCAGAGTTTATGCATTGGTCTGAAAAGCCGATCAGCTGGAGCACAGCCGACCACCCAGAGGTGATGCCCAATCCCGGCTCTTATGCCTTGGTTTTGGATGCCACCTTCGCCACAGATAGGCGAGCTGCTCGTTTCTCCCGAGTCCTGATAGACGGCGACAACAGCATCAACATCCTGTACAAGGATACCATGGAGAAATTAGGAATCAGACAGAGGCAGCTTCAGTCCAGCCGGACAGTATTTCATGGCATAGTTCCTGGCCTTTCCTGCTCACCAATCGGTAAGATCCTGATAGGCGTCCTCTTCGGAGACAAAGATCACTTCCGCCGAGAGTCAGTTTGGTTTGAGGTGGTGGACCTTGAGAGCCCATACCATGCGTTACTTGGCCGGCCGGCCCTGGTCAAGTTCATGGCTGTCCCCCACTATGCCTACCTCAAGATGAAGATGCCGAGTTCCAAGGGGATTCTGACCATAGCCGGCGACTACAGGAAGTCGTCCGCCTGCGCAGCAGAGAGCAGTCGGCTGGCCGAGTCCCTCGTGATTGCACCTGAGAAGCGGCTCCTTGACCAGGTCATGGCGATGGCAAGCAAGCAGCCGGAGATGTCGCCTGACCCCAAGGAGTCGGAAGCTGAGGGCTCGTTCAAGCCGGCCAAAGAAACGAAGAAGATACCCTTGGACCCGCAGCACCCGAAGAGGTACGCTATC
Source organism: Aegilops longissima (assembly GCA_021605205.1). NCBI lineage: Eukaryota > Viridiplantae > Streptophyta > Magnoliopsida > Poales > Poaceae > Aegilops > Aegilops longissima. The sequence continues at coordinate 80,753 of JAHIAM010003902.1, forward strand.
ATAGGTACAAACCTCAACAGCAAATAGGAAGGCGAGCTCGTCGACTTCCTCCGTGATAATCAGGACATCTTCGCATTGTCCCCCAAAGACATGCCAGGTGTCCCGACGGATTTCGCCGAGCACAAATTACATGTCGATCGATGCCAAGCGGTCGGGCAGCCCTTGCGCGCTTTGTCGAGAAGAAGAGAAGAGTTGTTGGAGAAGAGATAGCCCGGCTGCTAGCAGCTGGCTTCATCATGGAAGTATTCTTTCCAGAGTGGCTAGCCAACCCAGTCCTAGTGCTGAAGAAGAACAAGCAGTGGCGAATGTGTATTGACTAACTAGCCTCAACAAAGCATGCCCCAAGAACCCGTTCGCTTTGCCAAGGATCGACCAAGTAATAGACTCCATAGCCGGATGCGAGCTGTTGATTTTCTTAGATGCATATTCAGGATATCACCAGATCAAGTTGAACCCAGCCGACAGACTAAAGACCGCCTTCATCATGCAGTTTGGAGCCTTCTGCTACTTGACCATGACGTTCGGCTTGAGGAATGTCGGCGCCACCTTTCAGCGTTGCATGCAGAAGTGCCTCCTCAAGCAACTCGGCAGAAACGCTCACGTTTACATGGACGATGTGGTGGTGAAGACGGAGAAGCATGGAACGCTGCTGGAAGACCTCAAGGAGACATTTGAGAACTTGCGCCGATTTCAGATCAAGCTCAACCCAGAGAAATGCGTCTTCAGAGTACCAGCCGGCCATCTTCTTGGCTTCCTGGTCTCTGAACGCGGCATAGAGTGCAATCCTGTGAAGATCAAGGCCATTGAGAGGATGGAAGTACCCAGCTGACTGCTGGACGTACAAAAGTTCATCGGCTGTTTGGCATCCATCAGCCGATTCATCAGTCGGCTGGGTGAGAAGGCTCTTCCCTTGTACCAACTCATGAAGAAAACCACTTTTTTGAGTGGAACGACAAGGCGGATGAAGCTTTTCTCCAGTTGAAGAAGATGTTGACTACTCCACCTGTCCTGGCGGCTCCGACTCCTAAGGAGCCCATGCTCCTATACATCGCCGCCACCAGCCGAGTAGTCAGCACAGTCATCGTGGTAGAGCGCAAGGAGGAAGGCAAGGCACTACCGGTCCATAGACCGGTATATTATTTGAGTGAAGTACTGTCGACCTCCAAGCAAAACTACACCCACTACTAGAAGATGTGCTACGGCGTGCACTTCGCCGCCAAGAAATTGAAGTCGTACTTTCAAGAGCATCCAATCACTGTGGTCTGCACAGCTCCACTGGCCAAGATCATTGGAAGCAGAGACGCTTCGGGCCGAGTGGCCAAATGGGCCATAGATTTGGCCCCCTACACCATCTACTACCAGCCTCGCACTGCCATCAAGTCACAAGGGCTGGTCGTCTTCCTCGTCGATTGGGCCGAGACCCAGTATCTGCCGCCAGCGCCCGACTCCACCCATTGGCGGGTGCATTTTGACGGCTCCAAGATGCGCACCGGCTTGGGAGCTGGCCTCGTCCTCACCTCTCCCAAAGGCGAGAAGCTCAAATACATGCTGCAAATCCATTTTGCCGCCTCCAACAACGTCGCCGAATATGAGGCACTCATTCACGGGCTCCGGCTTGCCAAAGAGCTCGGCATTCGCCGGATCCTGTGCTATGGTGACTCTGACTTGGTGGTCAGCGTCGTCTGGCGGATGGGGCGTAAAACGCAAACATGGCGAGCTACACTTCCTCGTACAGCAACTCAGTGGATATTTTGAGGGGTGCGAGTTTCTCCATGTGCCAAGGAACGACAACGAGCAAGCAGATGCCTTGGCACGAATCGGCTCTACCCGTCAAGCAATACCGTCTGGCGTCGCCCTTCAGTGCCTCCTCAAGCCGTCTATCAAGCCATCACCAGAATCAGACTCTATCTTCGTGCCGGCTCCTCCTGAAGCAGTAGACTCCGACTCGGGAGCCCCAGCAGACGGCACGAATATTCTGGCGGGCGGCGCGAGGATCGCGGCAGTCGCACCCAGCCCGGGGACTTCAGAACCCGGCCCGGGGACTGCAGCGATCAGCCCGGAGACTTCAGAACTCGGCCCGGGGACTGCACCAATCGGCCCGGGGACTTCATCGACACACCAAGCGGCTGCCGACTCCAACCCGCCGCCTCCCGGCCCAGCCGCGCTCGTCCAAGTCGCAGTTCTAATAGTCGAAGAAATCGCAGCACCCTCATGGGACCAGCCCATCCTCAAATTCCTGGTGAACAAAGAGCTGCCAACTGATGAGATCCTAGCTCGGCAAGTGCAACGCCGGGCAGCAGCCTACACCATAGTCAACAGAGACCTTGTAAGGCGCAGTTTCCTTTGGCGTCTACCGATCTTGTGTGGAGCTGGAGCAAGGCCAAGCAATTCTTAAAGACATCCATCAAGGCGGTGTAGCCACCAGCGACTTCAAGAGCACTAAATGCGCAAAGCCTTACGCCATGGTTTCTTTTGGCCATTGCTTTAGAAAGCGCCAAGGACTTGGTCCAAAATGCAAAGGTGCGAAGTTCCGCTCCAAGCCGCATCACCGGCTTCTACCTCAAGACTATTCCCATTGCTGGCCCTTTGCTTTGTTTGGGGCTGGACATGGTGGGACCATTCAAGGCGGCACGCAGGCGGCTGACTCACTTACTTGTCGCGGTGGACAAGTTCACCAAGTGGGTAGAAGCAAAGCCAATCAAGAAGCTGAATGGTCCGACTACTGTGACTTTCATCTCCGACATCACAATTCGGTACGGCATTCCACACAACATCATCACCTACAACGGCACAAACTTTGCCAAAGGTGCCTTGGCTCGTTCTGCTTGGCGAGGGCATCCATTTGGACTTAGCGTCCGTTGCCCACCCATGATCAAGCGGCCGGTAGAAGCGAGCAAGCGGCCTCATCCTGTCGGCATCAAGCCTCATTGGTCGAGCCTCTAGAGTGTTCGGCGGCTCTTTGACGAGCGAGCTGCCAGCCATCCTCTCGAGCCTACGCACAACTCAAACAAGTCAACCCGGCTTCACGCCTTTCTTCCTCGTCTACGGTGCCGAAGCCGTCATCCCAACAGACATAGAGTCCGACTCCCCACGAGTCACCATGTACACCGAGGAGGAAGCAGAAGAAGCACGTCAAGACGGCGTCGATCTGTTGGAAGAGGGCCGGCTGTTGGCACTCAGCCGGTCCAGCATCTACCAGCAGAGCCTGCGCCGATACTACAACCCGAAGGTCAAGCCGAGATCTTTCCAAGAAGGAGACCTTGTGCTTCGGCTGATCCAGCGAACAGCCGGCCAGCACAAGCTCTCGGCACCTTGGGAAGGCCCTTTCATCATCGACAAAGTGTTGAGCAGCGACTCCTACTACGATCGGCCTTCGAAGCCCGAAACGCAAGAGGGACGACTCCGGCAAAGAGACAGAGCGGCCATGGAACGCAAACCTCCTCCGAAGATTTTACAGTTAATGTAGTATGTACCACGCTACCTTTTTGTATTAAAGTACGAAGACTTCGGGGCCCCCGAGAAGAGCTTAGGGACTGCCCTATTTTATCTATATGATAAAGATTATGCCTACAAGTATGTTATACTGTGTTATGCCGCTTGGCATCGGGTTCGACTAGTCGGCCCGGGGACTTGCCGTCTTGTACTATGAAATGCTTCCTGCAGCGGACAAGTAGTGTGTGGCATAAACCGTCTCTGTCGAAGCGCAGCCGCATGAGCGACATGCAGTGGGCAGGAGTAAGGTAGAATAGGTGTCCACATGGAAAATGGCTAAGGACTCAAAGCGTGTACATAGTTTAAGCCGGCTTCCAGCCTTTTACAACCGACTCTTGAGCAGCCGGCTCGCCGTTTTCTACTCAACTTGTTAAAAAACTCTAAACGGCAAAGTACTTGCCTTCCCAAAGTAGCTAACTACTTGTCCCAGCAGCAGTCCACAGAGCGGCTGTCCGGCTGGCAAGACGGCAACCAGGGGAAGGCGGCAAAGGAGAAAGCCAAAAAGAGCAATGAGCAAGAAGAGATAGTACTCGGAGAAATATTTACATAGCAAAGGCCCTTGGCTGAATATTCAAACAGAAGTGCAAGATACACACCCCACCGGTGGAATTGTGCAAATTAACAAGTTCATCGAGACTATTAAGCAGATAAAAACAAAGATAAAGTGGCAGCTTAGGAAGCAGCAGAAGGGTTCGGAGGATCGGAGGAGTCGGCGGTGCCACTTGTTGGGGCGGCCGGCTGATCGATCTCTGCTTGATCCCCTCCAGGGGTAGCTGGCTCGGTCGGGCGCGGCTCGTTGCTGGAGGCACGGTCGAGCTGAGGCTGTCGTCCGCTCCGTCTTCTGGCGCCTCCCCTTTGCCTCCCTCCTCCGCCTCGCCTTCCTCCTTGCCACTGGAGCCGATCACCTCCGACGAGTCCTCACCGTCGTCTGGATTCATCCCGATCCACTCCGGCAGTGCCTCATCGCCGTTCTCAGCCCGCTCGGGGACGAAGACACTGGTGTCGGTGTACTCGGCAATTGACGCCGCGCGCTTGACGAGATCGTCTTCCACGACCGCCAACTCCGCGTGAGCTTCTAGCCGGAACGTGGCTAGCTGGGCTAAACTCAGCCCAGGATACCACGCCTTGACAAACTCTAAGGCCCGGCGCGCTCCAGCCCGGGCCGAAGAACCCTTCCAGGCCTCAAGGCGGCCAGCCGCTACCTCCAGCCAGTCGGCAGTGCGGTTGGGGGGTGCGTGATGCTGCATATCAGCCGCAGGCGGCAATCGCTGGCTGACACGCTGAAGCCGGCATAGCATCCGGTGAGCCAGCCGAAGGCGGGCCTCGATGCTCAGGATCTGCTCGTCAAGAGTTGGGGGGGCGTCGGCGGTGATCTTCGCGCCGTTCGTCCTCCGCCCTTCGCGATCAGCTTCGATGGCTTGGTTCACAGCGTTCGAGTGGCCAGGGAAGAAGTCTGCCAAGACAAAAGAACGAAGAACAAGATTAAAAACTCGAAGTCGACTCGACTAGCAGTCGGCAGCTTAGAAAAGGAAAATGAGGGGAAGCTCACCGTCGATGAGATCCTCGATCTCACGGAAGCCGGAAGCCAGCATCGTTTCCTTGTCAGTCCAAGAGGAGCGCTCGCTCGCGAACTCAGCAAGGAGGGTGGTCTCCTTTTCTTCCGCCTCCTTCTGGACCTTCTTGAGCAGCTCCTTCTGCTCTGCCAGTTGTACGACAAGAAGATCACGCTCTGCGGCCAGCTTGTTGCACTCATCCTCCTTGGCACGTAGCATGGTGTTGGCCTCGCCCAGCTGCTGCTGAAGGGTGGCGTTGGCCTCTGCAGAAGAAGAAGAAGAAGAAAAAAGGCGTCAGTCGTCAACAAGGAAGAAAGGTCGCCGGGGAGATCCGGCCAGCTGCTTTCGTGACCGACACGAATCTCGGGGACTACAGCCAGCAGGTGCGCCAGTAGCGCCCATGAAAAGAATCATCAACGAGAAGAAGAATAGTCGCGGGGAGATCCGGCCCGACTGCTCAGCAGTCGGCCCGAATCTCGGGGACTACAGCCCCAGTGCGCCCAGCGCCCCGCATGAAGAAGGAAGAGGACTCACTCGGCTTTCCGACAAGTCGGCGATCCGCTTGGCGATTCCTCGACATTGGCATTGAAAGGCGGTCGCGAAGATTGTAGTAGTCTGTGACAAAAATTCAGACAAGTGTTAGTACTTGGAACTTCGCTGATTAGAGTTCCGAGCCGCCTTTCAGCGGCCCGAAACTTCGAGGACTACACCCGGTGGAGGTGTTGCGCGCCCATGAAGAAAGAACAAAAGCGAGAAACAAAGAAGGAGAAACATACCGGATGGCTGCTCGCGACGCGGATCGACTTGGTGCAGTTCTGGATGGCGCCATGCTGGCTCGGATCTTGGCTTGGGCGTCCAGCGCCGGTTCAGCGGGCCGTCCGCCTCCCGCACCCACCCGATTAGGCGCGGCGCTCGTTACCTCGGTGTCGGGATCGTGGAGCTCATGGCGCCCGGTTTCCAAAAAGCGGGCGCGAAGCCGCCGCCCAAGAGCGGCGGCAGCGTCGGCATGCCGACACAGAGAATAAGGCACGCCACCACCTCGTCTTGATCGGCGGCACGGTGGGTCCGCCCGGCTGCTTTCGCCTGCGCTTCCGGGCGGCGGTGGCGGCACAATCACATCCGACATGGGCGTCGCCACCGTCCTTCTCCATGGCCCGGGTTCTCACGCTGCGCTTCCCAGTCGCCCGTGAACTCCGGGCGGCGGCACGGAGTTGATGGGTAACAAAAAACCGCCCGACTAGCGATGCAGCGGCTTCTTGACCTGCTTCTTCGCCCGCGTCGGCGGCCTCGTATCGCCCGTTTCTTACAGGCGGCGACCTCTGCTTCTCGGCCTCCGCCCTCTCCAGGAGGGCGGCCGCCCGCTCTTCGTGCGCCTCTCGCGTGTTCCGCTCTGTCGCCTCCCAGAGGTCGGCGACCGGATCGACCCGCCGAGTGGTGGCGGAGGTCTCCGCCGACCCCACGACGGAGGCGGATGTGACCTTATCAAGAGAGAGGGGAGCCCTAGACCAAGGGAAAACAAGCAAAATCTCAGACAAGATCAACAAAAGAAAAAATAAAGGCGAAAGGAAGGAGCACTCACGCGGAGACCAGCGGCGGCTTCTTCACCTCCTTGCGGAAGTGGTTGGCCTTTGCGGCCGCCTCGTCCCGCTTGGTCGCCGTGGCCGAGCCCTTGGGTTTCTTCGGCCGGCTGCCAAACAAGCTCGGCGCGGCCCTGCGCTTCTTCACGCCGCCTTGAGCGTCCGGTGCGGCAGAAGAGCTCGCACTGGGGTGGCCGACTCCTGGCTGGTGGCGGGGGGCGACCTCCTTGTCATCGTCAGCCCAGTCCTCGAGACTGGCCCCAAGTCTCGGGCCACCCGCTTCGCCGCCTCCTCCCTCAGCGTCGTCCTCCAAGGCCACCGCCCCCAAGTCGGGGTCGTCGATGTCGCTCTTCGCCCGGTCGGCGAGGAATTCGCGGGCCGGCCCCGCGGTGCCGGCTGCTGGATGTAGGAGGGGATTCTGACCAAAGCCGACTGGTCAGATCGGACAAGACGGACTCGGCGACGAAGATGTCAAGAAAGTTAAATAAAAAGAGAAAAAGAAACAACTCACCATGGGCGGAGGGTTGGCACGTGAATACGGCTCCTTGCCGAACTGCCACTCCTCCAAGAGCTTGCAGTCCGCAAGGTAGTTCACCATATAAGCTACCTCGCCGTGAGGCATCTCCTTGGTACACATCCGACTCGGGTCCCTATGCCCGCTCATCTGGCAAATCATGTGGGGGCGACCTTGGAGTGGGAGCACTCAGCGCGCCATGAAGGCGGCCAGCAAATCCGGCCCAGTCAGACCCTCCGCTGCGTCGGCCACCAGGTCGCAGCAGCAGCGCCCGGCTCCTGCGGCGTCGGCGTCTGGCCCGTCTCGACCAGTTGGGCTGCCTCCCGGCCGGCGGGCGGCCACGTAAACCGACAGATTGACCCGATCGCCCTCGAAGAGCGCTCTTCCACGTGAAATGCGACCGCTGCCACATCTTCACCGACTTTATCAGCGGATGGGGAAAGCGGGTTGTCGGCCCCGACCTCCGCCGCAGCGATGAGCAGCGCGCCTTGAGCCGGCACGCTGTGGCTTGGGTGCCTAGCGGGTAGAAGAACTCCCCAGGCTCGATGGTGGGGAAACGCCGAGAAACGCCGCGCCAGAGGCGGCAATGGACAGCGGCTTTCCACCGTGTTGGGGGTGAGTTGGTGTGGCTGGAGGCTGTAGAATTCGAGGAAGGCGCGGAAGAAGCTGCTCGCCGGCAGGCCGAGGCCTCGCAGGCAGTGCAAGCGGAAGACGACCCGCTCGCCCTCCTGCGGCGCCGGCGAGATTTCCCCCCTCGGCGCGAGGCGGACCCGCATGAAGTCCTTGCCGGGCAGCCGACACGTCTTGCGGAGGAAATTGACGTGATCATCATGGACCTCCGAACCGTCCCAGGTGCCGGAGTGCACCGCGGGGGGCGCGGCGGCGGAAAAGCGCTCATTGGGAACGGGTCACCGCGGCGCTCGGCGTAGCTTGGGGCGCAGCGGCATGAGGAAGAAGAAGAAGAAGCAGTGTGGAGGAGGGGTGCGCGTGCTGCTGCTCCCCTCCTCCCCTATAGCGGCTCGTGGGCTGCGAAGTCGGCGGTCATGGGATTCTGCCCACTACCCCGACCCCCGTTAATCGCGCAAAAGTTCTGCGCAGATAACTCATGGGAACTAACCGTCGCCATGGCGCGGCGGATCCGCTCGCGTGCCAAAGCGGCGATGTGTGAGCCCGCCTATAGGCCTGTCCGTCGCAGCGTGGGTGGGCAGACTGGCCCGGCCGCTTATTACCACGTGACAGGCCCGAAACGGGCGGCGGCCTGGAAGCTTAGCTAGCACGCCACTTGGATCCCGCCGAGGCATTCGAAAATTTTGGACAAGTCAAATTGGGCGAGTCCGACTCCTACCAGTCGGCCCAGCAGAAGTTGAACGAGGTTTCACCTCAAGCACTCGGTGAGAAAAACTGCTGAGGCTCCTCGGCTGATCATCCGCGGTGCCTCACCAGCTTCGGGGACTACTGTCGGAGTAATGGGCCATGGGTAGGCTAACCCGAGGCCCAAAACCTTTCAAGACATCGGGGCTGACTGCGCCCCTCAAGACACCAAGATGAAGAGCATACGGAAGCGGTGAAGGAACAACCATTGCCCGCATGCGGGCGAGAGTCCTAAGCGAAGTTCAAGACAAGCCGACTCCTACCTGGCGGCTTCCAGAGAAGCCGGCCACCGGGAGTCGGCCCACGGCGCCAACAACACCCATGCCCTCATCAAGGGGGACGTGACGGGGAGTGGCTACAGTGAAGCCCCATCCCTCCCCTTTCCAGAGGCTGGCGTGGCCACAGTGCGCTGTACCCATGGAGATCTTCGTCCGACGCGGCACTGTTGCCATGCCATCCCTGACATCAGCACCAATGGGCGGAATCCTGCACCCACGAGGGCCTGTCAGTATGGTCCAGTGATGATGGGCCCTACCAGTCAACAAGAGTCCAGAAGACGGCAACAGCGCTACCAGTCGGACCTGATGGGGGCCAGCCCCCAGGAGTTGACCTGCCCCTCCCACGGGTCCCGCACGCCATTAACCAGACGAGACGGGGAGTGGCTACAGTAATCGCCCGCCAAGCAGCGGGGTTGTAGCTACGACCCCATGACCGAGCCTGCGTCATTAGAAGCACAGATACAGTAATCAGCAGCCGGCGAGACCCTCAAGCGGCGAGTATGGCCTGTCGGCTCTGTATCGGATTAGTCAGCGGGGCCCACCAGTCGGCGGGCCCCAACGGTCGGCGAGGAAGAAGCCGATGGCGAAGAGGCCACGCAGTGGGCGGCTCGGTCGGATTACCATTGTACCCACAGAAGTAGGCCTATATAAACCCCCCAGGGCACCCATGCAAAGGGTTGGAACCCATTAGAACTAGACCAGATCATATAGGAGGGAGAGAGCTAGTCTTGCCTTCTCCTACCTTTAGCATACAGCTCAAGGAGCAACCTTGTACTCACTTTGCCTTAGTGATCATGCGGAGACCCCGCAGAGCAGGACTATGGTGTTATCTCCTAGGAGAGCCCCGAACCTGGGTAAAGTACACCGGCGTTCGTGTCTACGCCTCATCCCGCTTCTGGGCACCGGCAACGTTCTACTCGCTCCCACCATGATAAGCCATCCTTTAGCATATGTCGCACCCAACCCCCGACAGTCAGTCTTCTTCTTGAAGATCCATTTATTCTTGATGGCTTGCCGATCATTGGGAAAGTCAACCAAAGTCCACACTTTGTTCTCATACATGGATCTCATCTCAGATTTCATGGCCTCAAGCCATTTCGCGGAATCTGGGCTCATCATCTCTTCCTCATAGTTCGTAGGTTCGTCATGGTCAAGTAACATGACCTCCAGAACAGGATTACCGTACACTTTGGCGTGGAACGTACTCTGGTTGACCTACGATGTTCGGTAGTAACTTTGACCTACGAGTATATGGGCCTTATTGGGCTTTAGGGGAAAGAGAGAGGGGAGGCTGCTTGGCGCCCCAAGGCTTAGTCGGGTGGACTAGGGGAGGCGCGCCTCCTCCTTCTCTTCTCTTTCCCTTTCCTTCTATCCTACTCCTACTACTTGGAAGGGCTCCTAGTTCTACTAGGAAGGGGAATCTACTCCGGTGGGAGTAGGACTCCCCTAAGACACTTGCTCATAAAGAGGGCAGCCCTCCCTCCTCCACTCCTTTATATACCGGGGATGGGGGCGAGGACTCTGGACTAAGGGGTCCTCGGGCGTCCGACCTGTTATCCGTGGGCCGGACTGATGGGATGTGAAGACATGAAGACCGAAGATTGTACCCGTATCCGGATTGGACTCTTCTTGGCGTGGAAGGCAAGCTTGGCAACCGACTATGTAGATTCCCTCAGATGTAACCAACTCCATGTAACCCTAGATCTCTCCGGCGTCTATATAAACCAGAGAGCGTAGTCCGGATAGGGATACTCATTACCATATTCACATAGGCTAGACTTCTAGGGTTTAGCCATTACGATCTCGTGGTAGATCAACTTTTGTCACACTCATATTCATCAAGATCAATCAAGCAGGAAGTAGGGTATTACCTCCATAGAGTGGGCCCGAACCTGGGTAAACATCGTGTCCCCCATCTCCTGTTACCATCGATCCTAGACGCACAGTTTGGGACCCCCTACCCGAGATCCGCCGGTTTTGACACTGATACGTCCATTTTGCATCATGCTTTTATATCAATATTTATTGCATTATGGGTTGTTATTACACATTATGTCACGATACTTATGCCTATTCTGTCTTATTTTACAAGGTTTACATAAGGAGGGAGAATGCGGCAATTGGAATTCAGGAGGCTGGAAAAGGAGCAAATATTAGAGACCTATTGCACAACTCAAAGTCCACGAAACTCCACGGAAGTTGTTTTTGGAATAATGAAAAATCTTGGCCGAAGAAGATACGGAGGGCCCACACCTAGCCACGAGGTGGGGCGCGTCCTACAGGCGCCCCGCATCTTGGGCCCCTGGTGGCCCTCCGGTGCCATCTTACTGCTATATGAAGTCTTTGTCAGAAAAAAAATGAGAAGCAAGCTTTAGGGACGAGACTCCGCCGCAGGCGGAACCTGCGGAACCAATCTAGGGCTCCAAGCCAGGCTGTTCATGCGGGGACACTTCCCTCCGGGAGGGGGAAGTCATCGCCATCGTCATCACCAATGCTCCTCTTATCGGGAGTGGGCCAATCTCCATCAAAATCTTCACCAGCACCATCTCCTCTCAAACCCTAGTTCATCTCTTGTGTCCAATTCTTGTCTCCAAGTCTGGGATTGGTACTTGTAGGTTGCTAGTAGTGTTGATTACTCCTTGTAGTTGATGCTAGTTGGTTTATTTGGTGGAAGATCATATGTTCAGATCCTTTATGCATATTAATACCCCTCTGATTATGAGCATGAATATGCTTTGTGAGTAGTTACGTTTGTTCCTGAGGACATGGGAGAAGTTTTGCTATTAGTAGTCATGTGAATTTGGTATTCGTTTGATATTTTGATGAGATGTATGTTATGTCTCCTCTAGTGGTGTTATGTGAACGTCGACTACATGACACTTCACCATTATTTGGGCCTAGAGGAAGGCATTGTGAAGTAATAAGTAGATGATGGGTTGCTAGAGTGACAGAAGTTTAAACCCTAGTTTACGTGTTGCTTCGTAAGGGGCTGATTTGGATCTATATATTTCATGCTACGGTTAGGTTTACCTTAATACTTCTTTTGTAGTTGCGGATGCTTGCAATGAGGGTTAATCATAAGTGGGATGCTTGTCTAAGTAAGGACAACACCCAAGCACCGGTCCACCCACATATCAAATTATCAAAGTACTCGAACGCGAATCATATGAGCGTGATGAAAACTAAGCAGCGATAATTCCCATGTGTCCTCGGGGAGGCGTTTTCCTTCATGTTAGAAATTGTCCGAGCTTATCCTTTGCTAAAAAAAGTTGGGCCACCTTGCTGCACTTTATTCACTTTTGTTACTTGTTGCTCGTTATAAATTATCTTATCACAAAACTATCATTACCTATAATTTCATTGCTTGGAGAGAATACCTTGCTGAAAACCGCTTATCATTTCCTTCTGCTCCTCGTTGGGTTCGACACTCTTACTTATTGAAAGGACTATGATAGATCCCCTACACTTGTGGGTAATCAGACACCGACATTGGTGCTTTCATTGAGAGTTCCACTGTGCCGTCGCCAAGAGGGTTGATGGCTCGCCTTGTTCTCAAGGATAATGTCATCTCCGGAGGAGCCCTGGTGTCGGTGTCAAAACCGGCGGATCTCGTGTAGGGGGTCCCGAACTGTGCGTCTAGGCGGATGGTAACAGGAGACAAGGGACACGATGTTTTTACCCAGGTTCGGGCCCTCTCGGTGGAGGTAATACCCTACTCCTGCTTGATTAATATTGATGATATGGGCAGTACAAGAGTAGATCTACCACGAGATCGAGAGAGGCTAAACCTAGAAGCTAGCCTATGGTATGATTGTTGTTAGTCCCTCGGACTAAAACCCTTCGGTTTATATAGACCTTGAATATGGTTAGGGTTACAGTCGGTTACAATGGTAGAAATCTACATATCCGTATCGCCAAGCTTGCCTTCCACGCCAAGGAAAGTCCTATCCGGACACGGGGACGAAGTCTTCAATCTTGTATCTTCATAGTCCGAAGTCCGGCCAAAGATGATAGTTGGCTATCCGGACACCCCTAGTCGATACTCCCTCGGTAGCCCCGAACCGGGCTTCAATGATGATAAGTCCGCGTGTTGATTGTCTTGACATTGCAAGCGGGTTCCCCTCGAATCTGTGTTGAATAGTGTCCGGCTTTCTTGTGAATATCAGCTTCTCGGCTTCCACGCCCAATAATGGCCATCTTCCACGTGTCGAGCGAATGTGAAAAGTCAGAATATCTTTACATTTACCCCCTTGCTGTGCAAATGAGCCGTCTATAAAGAGGCGGGGATCAGATCGGATCACACCATCCTCCCTTTGAGCCTTCGCCAGGCGCCTTTGACAAAAACCCCTCCACCATGGGCGGTCGTGGCGGCTCCTCCTCTCGCGTTCCCAGCCCTCAACCGGAGATTGGGGAGATGCTCGATCCTGCCTGATGGGTGGTGGTGCTCCAAACCAAAGTTCCTTCCCCGGCCTTCATGGTTCGGTGCGTTCGGACTCGCCACTCATAAGGCGGGAAGCAGGCGGAGGCGTCCCGATCCCTCTAAGGAGAGAGGGTATGCCGTCTCTTACCTAATGAGAGGACTCGGTTCCAATCCATCCATTTCTCCGGGGCTTACGGAGTTCTCTGACCTCGGTGCACAACCTTCGCTGCCTCCATCTCGCATATAGCGGGCTTTGTGGCCCTTCTGCGAGCTGTTTACAGGCGTTGAGGCCCATTCGCTCTGTGGAAGAGATTGTTCGCCTTGTGCCTCGTTCTCACGAAGGGTCGATATATCAAGTGGCGGGCGAACTATGGCGCATCGCCGGGACGGATACTTATCAGGAACCCCAAAGCGTCGTCGGGACTGGCCCTCG